>SJYC01011857.1:0-10179 GCA_006408675.1 Madoqua kirkii | reverse complement strand
GTAGCTAGTTTTAAATCACATAAACTTTTGAATGTAAATAATATTGTTCAATCATTTAGACATCAGCATAAACTGGCATTTACATCTACATCTTTCTGTAAAAACTAGGATGCAGCTTATTCTCTTTAAGAATGTGGCTCATAAGGAAATTTCTAGATTAATGAACATCATGGAGAACATCTTGTGATACATCTAAAAATCTATGGGGCTTGCCATGAAATGTAATTATTATTGCACTTATAGTTAATATGTTTATAAAATAGATAATTAAGCTTAAAGAATTTGAGAGCATAAAATCAGAATTTAATAGTGATAGCAAAAATTTAGCTTGTTAGTCAATGAAAATATCTGTATAAAGAAAGTGTGCCATTTACTTTACACTAATAACACATATCAATGAATTATGAATAAAATGACAACTTCAGATATCAAAATATCTTAGTTTGTCCATCCTGCTATAACAAAATATCACAAACTGACAAGGGAAAAAAATCCAGCAGATACAAACTGTTCCCTGTTCTGGATGCTGAATGTCTGAGAGCAGAGTATGAACAACACTGGATAAGGACCCTCTTCTGGACTGAAGACATCTGACATTCCCACAGGATGGAAGGATCCAAGGTGTTCTGTGGAATCTCTCTTGCAATATTCACAAGGATTCCATCCTCACGACCTAAGCACCTCCTAAAGGCCACTTCTTCTAACACCGTCAAATTGTACATAATGACTCCGACCTATGAATTTTTCAAGGACACAGTCATTCAGGCCATAATACAAAATATGAGTCATTCCAATCAAGATGGTGAAATAGACAGATGTGGAACCTGCACTCCCCACTCATAAATAAGTCAAAAAGACCATCTACATGTGGAAAAATCCTTACAGAATATCTACTGAATGCTGGTAGATCTCAGACAGCCAAAACTGCAAGAAAGTTCTCTATGCAACTGAATTAAGATGAAAAAAAAAAAATCAGAACATGTCCTGTACCCCTGGGAAGGAGCTGTGAAAGAGGAAAGGTTCACTTACCTTGGGAAGCCCTTTTTCTCATGAGGAGGGCAGCCAGGATAGAAAGAGAGCTTCAAAGGCTCAGGGGAACACACAGCAGATGGTCTGTAGCCAGCAGAACACAGAGAGCCCTGCACAGACAGCTGATACCACCTCTCTACCCTTCTAAGACCCACAGTCACTGTGTGTGCAGGGGCCAGGTGCTGAAACCTGGGCTTCAGAGGACAGACCTTGAGAAAGGACTGGCGTGGGCTACATGGAAAGAGCCTAGAGGGGCTGAACCAAGGGGCATACGCAGAAAAGGCCTGGGCTCAGCACAGAAGTCAAGTGGCACATGAGAGGATGCTGGGCCCTGCCAGAACAACCCTTTCTTAGTGTGCTCCCAGCAGCTGTGGTGCTTCTTCTAGAAGTTCTGGAAGTGTGTGAATACCACTTCTGGAAGTGGAGGTGTGCCTGAAACCCACGCTGATCCCTGGAGTTACATGACTTAGGAAGCAGGGTAGAGATATGTGCCTTCTCCCTGTTCAGGGGAATAAGACTCCACATGCTACACAGCATGGCCAGGAAAAAAAGAAAAAGCTATTTATGGCAAACTCACCATCAACTCAATACTGGACTCTGGAACAGAAGCAGGGATGTCTACTCTTACCACTTCTATTCAATATACATCATAAATCATATCCACAGCAATCAGACAAGAAAAAGAAATAAAATGCATCCAAATTGGAAGGGAAGAATAAATTCTCATTTCATGCATGGGACATAGTACTATATATAGAATTCAAAGACTTCACACAAAACTAGTAGAACTGTTAATTCAACAAAGTAGCAGGGTACAAGAATAACAGACAGAAATTGATTATGTTTATTTACACAGAAAATGAAACATTGGAAAGGGAATGTAAAAAAAAAAAAGAACAATTTTTAAAATTGTATCAAAATATACTTAGGAATAAGTATGACCAAAGAGGTAAAAGACATATATGCTAAGAGCTATAAAATATTAAAAATGGAAACTGAGGGCTTCCCTGATGGCTCAAACAGCAACAAATCTGCCTGCAATGTGGGAGACTCAGGTTTGATCCCTGGGTCAGGAAGATCCCCTGGGGAAGGAAATGGCAACCCACTCCAGTATTCTTACCTGGAAAATTTCATAGACAGAAGAGCCTGGCTTGGTACAGCTGAGTTGGACATGACTGAGTAAATAACACTTTTACTTTCATTTTCAAAGGAAACTGAGAATGACTGGACAAATGCAAAGATATCCTATGCTCTTGTATTGGAAAAAATAATATTGTTGAGATTTCCATACTACCACCCAGAGCACTCTACAGATTTAATTGATCTTTATCAAATTACCCATGATATTTTTTACAGAACTAGAAAATATAACCCTAAAATTTATTGGAACCATGAAAGATCCAGAACTACTAAAGCAATCCTGAGGAAAAGAAACGGAGCAAGAGGTATAACCCTTCAGACTTCAGACAACACATAAAGCTAGAGTAACCAAACAGCACTGTGTAGACACAAAACAAATATATGGATCAATGGGACATAATAGAGGGCCTAGAAATAAACCCACATACCTATGATCAATTAATCTTTGACAAAGAAGGCGAGTAGATACAATGGGAAATAGTCTCTCCAGTAAGTGGTTTGGGGAAAGCTGGACAGCAACATGTAGATTAATGAAGTTAGAACACACTCTCACACCATACACAAATATAAACTCAAAGTAGCTTACAAACTAAAATTTAAGATGTGACACCAGAAAACTCATAGAAGAGATTATAGGCAAAATATTCTCTGATATAAATTGTACTGATGTTTTTTTAAGGCAGTCTCTTAAGCCAATAGATATAAAAGCAAAAATAAATAAATAGAACCTAATCAAACTTATAATCTTTTGCACTGAAAAGGAAACCCTAAATAAAAGGGGAAGAAATGCTATGAAATGGGAGAAAATATTTTTAAATAATGTGGCCAAGTGTTTAATTTCCATAACATACAAATAGCTCATACAACTCCACAACAAAAACAAAAACAATCCAACCAATAAATGGGCAAAGATTTAAATAAAAAATTTCTTCTAAGAAGCCATACAGATGGCCAATAGGAACATGCAAAGATGTTCAATACTGTTAATTACTTGAGAAAGGCAATCAAAACCACAATATGTTACCACCTTACACCATTCAAATGGCCTTCATCTGTAGACTTTTGTACAAATAAAAAATGTTGGAGAGGGTATGGAGGAAATTGAACCCTCCTGAACTGTTGTTGAGAATGTAACTTGGTATAGCCACTATGGAAAACAGTGTGGAGGTTAGAGCTATCATATGATCCAGCAATCCCTCTTCTGGGCATATATCTAGTTAAAATTGTAAATTGTAAAGATACCTGCACTCTTATGTTCAATAGTCAGACATGGTAACAACCTAAATGCCCATCAATCGATAAGTGGATAAAGAATTTGAGAAAAATATGCACAACTGAATAATACTCAGCCATAAAAATGAATGAAATAATGCTATTAGCAGTAACATGGATAGACTTAGAGATTTCCATACTAAGGAAAGTAATCAAGAAACAGAAAAACAAATGCCATATGATATCACTTTTATGTGGAATCTAAAACATGACACAAATGAACTTCTCTACAAAAGAGAAACAGACTCACAGACATACAGAACAGACTTGTTGCCCAGTGGGAGGGCACTGAGGGAGTGATAGGGAGTTTGGGATTAGCAGATGTGAACTATTACATATGTAAAACTGAATCACTTGGCTGTACACCAGAAACTAACACCAAATTGGAAACTAACTATATTTCAAAAAAAAATAGAAATTGTAAAAAAAAACATGCCAGATATCAGAAAATATGTGCAAAAGATGGATGGAATAGAATAGTGGCAATAGACAAGAGTTCTCCAAACTTGTTTTATGTGAAAACTAAAAGGTGCTAAAGGAGAAGGGCAAGATTATGGGGCAAAAGAGGTTCTCTTTTATCACAATAATTGTGAGGAATGCTGGATACTCTGTATCTTCCTAGAGTTCACAATGCTTATAAACACACAAAAGATATGGAAAAGCTCTTCATTAAATAATCTTGTTATCCTAAATCTGAAAGTGAAAGTAAAAGCTGCTCACAGTGTCCGACTACTTGCAGCCCCATGGACTATACAGTCCATGGAATTCTCCAGGCCAGAATACTGGAGTGGGTAGCCTTTCCCTTCTCCAAGGAATCTTTCCAAACCAGGGATTGAACTCAGGTCTCCCATGTTGCAGATGGATTCTTTACCAGCTGAACCACAATGGAAGCCCCATCTTAAATCAAGTGTTTCATTAATAACCCAGTTATATAACATTCGATTATTATATTTTTACAAACATATAATGTTTTCTGAAAATGCTTCACTAAACACAGCTTGAGTAATGTAATAGTATTTGCATTTGCATTCTGATGTGCTGCTTCTATATACCGAAAGCAGCAAACCTTTTAAAACTTTTTCCGCTGAACAAAATTATGCCCCAAAACATTTTTAAAGTAAAAAAAAAACACAAAAGTGTGTGTGTTGAATATATAATTGTGAACATCCATTACAAGGTTATCAATCAAGTATCAAGTGAATGTAAAATAATGACATAATGACTAAATAATAGTGTGAAGTTAATGGGCTATTTTTGATTATAGAAAACAATCATCTTTTATGAACATGTATGAAAAAGACTACGGGAAAAATTACTTTGTGCAGGATAAGTTATGATATATAGGATTCCCTGGGGGCTCAGTGGTAAAGAATCCACTTGACAATACAGGAGACATGGGTTCGATCCTTGGGTCAGAAAGAGCCCCTGGAGAAAGAAATGGCAACCCATTCCAGTATTCTTGCCTGGGAAATCCGATGAACAGAGGAGCTTGGTGGGCTACAGTCAATGGGGTCAGAAGAGTCGGATATGACTGAATTCACATACACACACACACACACACACACACACACACACACGGGGGTGGCAAAATGTAAAAACACACTTAAATTGCTAAGTTTCAGATAGGAATTTCTCAGAAAAGAAGGGCCTAAGAATTAATTAGTTTAGAAAATGTTTTCTAATTAATCCTGAGGGAGTAAGATAAAATATTTTCTTTGTTGGAGATGTGAGGTTAATGATCATGGTTTTACACTTACGAAATGGAGATTTAAATGCTGATTCTTAGGTTTGGCTCTTTTTCAAAAGGTAATAATACCTTTGAGATTAACTAACTTAATCTCAAAAATGTTAAAACTTCCTTTTGAAAACCATCTCATTAATATTTTTTAAAAGATGTCTTTTCTCACTTTCCAATCTGCTTTTTTTCTATCTTCCTTTAATTGTTTGACAAGGGTGATTATAACACAGTTCTTCAAGATTTCACATGAACCTGCTTTTTGTTTTAGGTTTTAATTTTTCTGTGTAAGTCACTCCTCTTATATTCTGAATATAGCCAATAAATTTATAGGTCTTGTATAATATTTTTAATACAAAAATAAAAGAAAACCAGAAACATCTGTTTCTTATATGTTCCATAATGAGGGTGAACAATTTTTAAGAAATAAATCTGCTATACACCATAACCAATCTCTGCTCAATTCCATGTAGAACATTTAAAGTAATAGCTCCATAACTGTGCACCAGAGCCATCCAGAGAGCTTGTTAATTTTTTTTTTATTTTTATCATCTATCTTGTAATGAAATGAGACTGGGTGAAGCCTAGGAGTTTGCATTCATAACAGATGACCTTGATGATGATCCAGACACAGGTGGTTATGACACCATGATTTCTGAAACACTGGTTTAAAATAAGAGACTTATACTGCCTGCTTCTAATAAGAATCAGATGCTTATAAAAATCATTTATTTTTAGTTTTTCATCTCTGCCAAATTTACAAATGGTGAGGAAAAGAAAAAGTCCCCAAAGTAGAAGGAATATTGTACAAAGAGAAAGATAAAAAGCAATGGATTAACATATGAATGCTTAATATATCCCAATACACTTTATTGAGCTTTTATAACATAAGTTGGAGTAGATACAATACAGAAACTAGGGGAAAGAGGGTTCTCAATAAAAATATTTTAAGTCTGCAATCTAGGGTCAGTGTTGAAATTTGCATGTGGTATTTGATGAGCTATGTAACACAAAGAAATCGTTCTTAGAGCCAACAGGCTGGCTTTATGTAATAGTTGCTAAGAAACATTACCAGGAACACTTGATATAGTCAGGTATCTTCATGGTACCTGCCCCCTAAGAAGCCTGCATGCAAGTCAAGGAGCAACACTTAGAACCAGACATGGAATGATAGACTGGTTCCAAACTGGGAAAGGAGTGCCTCAAGGCTGTATATCGTCACCCTGCTTATTTAACTTCTATGTAGTGTACATCATGTGAAATGCTGGACTGGATGAAGCTCAAGCTGGAATCAAGATTGTTGTGAGAAATATCAACAGCCTCAGATATACAGATGATGCCACTATTATGGCAGAAAGTGAAGAGGAACTAAAGAATCTCTTGATGAAGGTGAAAGAGGAGAATGAAAAAGCTGACTTAAAACTCAACGTTCAAAAACCTGAATATCATGGCATCTGATCCCATTACTTCATGGCAAATAGGTGGGGAAAGGTGACCAACTTAATTTTCTTGGGCTTCCAAATCAATGCAGATGGTGACTACACTCATGAAATTAAAAGATGCCTGCTCTTTGGGGGGGGTGGGGGGGACCTATGATAAACCTAGCAATGTATTAAAAAGCAGAAATATCACTTTGCTGACAAAGGTCTGCATAGCCAAAACTAAGGTTTTTCCTTTAGTCACGTATACATGTGAGATCTAGACCATAAAGAAGGATGAATGTTGAAGAACTGATACTTTCAAACTGTGCAAGAGGAGAGTCTTGAGAGTCCCTTGGACAGAAAGGTCATCAACCAGTCAATCTTAAAGGAAATCAGCCCTGAATGCTGGAAGGACTGGATCTGAAGCCTGAAGCTGAAGTTCCAATATTTTTACCACCTGATGTGAAAAGTTGACTCACTGGAAAAGCCCTTGATGCTGGAAAAGATTGAGGGAAGGAGGAAAAGGGGGTGACAAAGGATGAGATGATTGGATGGCATCATCGACTCAGCAAACATGAGTTTGAGCAAACTCCAGGAGATAGTGAAGGACAGGGAAAACTGGTAAGCTGCTGTTCATGGGGTCACAAAGAATCACACATGACTGAGCAACTAAACAACAGCAACATCTTGATGGATTGGAATTCAAAATATAAGAAAGTCTTCAGACAAAATACTATGTAACAACCTAAATGGGAAAAAAAATTGCAAAAAACAGAAACAAGTATATACATAATTGAATCACTTTTCTCTACACCTGAAACTAACACATTGTTAATCAACTGTATTCCAATATAAAATAAAAAGTTAAAAAAAGAGAGGGTTCTTTCTCTGCTGATATTGAAAGAATTATTTTAATGTTGAAATTTACTTTTCGAAAGCTTTGTTCATCTTCCTGAAAATAACCTGATAATCCTAAGGAAAAATAAAAATTTTAATCACTCAATAAGTTAATCAAATAAAAGTAACAAATTGTGAAATACATAATGTATGAACAATTAAGATGGGAATTAGGATTTCTTAGAATATTACTGTCAATAAAGGCATGATGCTTTATTTTAGAGATTTTCAAAGTAATACAGTAATATGTATGACATTTACTCAAGCCTCACAATCTGTTTTAATTTTGTCTCTGGGACCAAAAATTTTTTAATATATTTTGAAAAATGGATGTAAGAAATGAAGCGCCAGTCTATGTTTGATACAGGATACAGGATGATTGGGGCTGGTGTACGGAGATGATCCAGAGAGATGACAGGTAGGAGGGGGATTCAGGATTGGGAGCTCGTGTACACCCGTGGCTGATTCATGTCAAGGTATGGCAAAACCAATACAGTATTGTAAAGTAGAATGAAGTAAAAATAAAATTAAAAAAGAAAGAAAGAAAATAGTATTTGAACCTAGCAGTGTCTAATATTGTTTGCCTAAGTGAAAAGCTTCAAACTCTACAATATAGCATGGAATAGAATATTTTTCACAATGAATAATTTTGTATCATTAAAATTCATTTTACCAGGCATTCCTGAGTTTTTACTATAATCCTGAATTTTTACTGTGTGCTATATAGAATAATATGCAGTGTGTAGATTCAAATAGCATAGTGTGGAAATCAGAAATGTGTGACATTTCATTCCGCACCACCAGTTTCTGAAAGAGGGACAGTTTTGGAACTTGTATATCACTAGATCTGCCAAAACTGAAGCTACTCAATTCATGATGAAACTTCATTGGCCCATTTCCCTCCTGCTATTTTTCACAATGGGTTTGCTCATGTTAACGATCATTTTAACTTTACATTATTTGATAAAAGCTTCTCCTTTTTGCTTACATTGTTTAGTTATTCTGTTTTGTAGCTTTGGTTAGGTTTGCCTGTCTTTTTAAAAGCAGTAATAATGTACATTTAAAAAACTATTACCTAAACTCATATTCCTTTAAATAAGAGATATTCATATATCTGTGTGCAAACATATGTGCTGTGTATACCTGTGTGAGCGTGTCCCTGTATGCATGTATATATTTGTGTGTGCACTGTGTGCATGTATCTGCATTGTGTATCTATGTGTGCATGTGTGTATTGTGTACTTGTGTGCACACGTGTGCATGTATGTGCCTTGTATAACTCGTGTGCATGTGTGTATCTATGTGTACATGTATGTCCTGAGTGTGTATTTGCATGTGTGCATATGTGTGTCCGTGAGGATGTGTATGTTTCTGTGTGTGCGTGTATGAGTACATTGTGTGCATACATGTGATGTGTGTGTGCACCAGCATACCTGTGAGTCTTCCTCTCTCCTGGTCCCTCCCCTACCCCCATCCTATCACACAGGTGCCGTCCCCAGGCATCTCCCGGGAGGTCTGGCCACACTGGCCTCCTTCTTAGCAGAATTATTATTTTCGCCATCATTCACAGCACCCCTGGACTGTTGTTCTCTCCCATTCTTCCTGCCTTTCCTTCTCAGGTCTCTTTTTCTGCTTAAGTTTGCATTTCTTCCTTTATTTTATTTTTTTCTGCTGACAGAGACGCGAGCTCGTCCTAGTTCACCATTTCAGGATTTGTTGCAAGCTTCAAGGTAGAGGTTTATGGCTGTGGGTGTCCCGGTTATAGCACAGTTCTTATGGGTCCTAATAAACTCGGCTGCTCTGGGGCCCTCTTAAATTCTAGTACGAGAGCGAGAGAAAAGGCATCATTCCACCCTGTTACACGCAGGAATCCTCTCCCTTGAAGGCTGAGAATAATGTCTTTTTTCTTGGGGGAGCAAAAGCCCATAACTCTTGAATGCTGCCCAGGAACAAGAGGGTAAAGAAAGTCCTTTTCTCCTTCCCTGTTGCCTAGATGGATGGCAGATGGAGACATAGTTGGAGCTAGAGAAATGGCCACACAGCAAAGATTGAAATGCAGCTGGATTTTTTTTTCCTGAACTGCCATGATCATATTCTTAAATACAACTTTTCACAAAATGCTTTCGTTTATTTCTTTTCACAAAGTCCTCATAACAAGCCTGGTTGCTACCCCTATTTTGCACATGAGAAGCCCAGGCTTCTGGATGAGTAGTTACTTGTTGGAAGTCATGCAGCTGATACATGGCCACGGGGTCTCAAACCCAAGTTGCCGTCATATCCTCCAAAGCTAATTGCTTTTCACCAAACCGCCCCTACTGGAGGTCAAGGGCTCCTGGTTGACCTGGAAGAGTCTCTGCCCATAGTCAGAGGGCATCTCCAGAAAATGCTGCTGTGAAACAGCCTTGCAACCAGAAGTGGCTAGTGACCTGGGAGGTGACAGCCTCTAGCCCGAGCTGTGTGCTCTGGGGAAAGCCACCTAACCTCTCTGGGCCTCAGCTTCTGACTTTTATAAAATGGAGGTCATACTCATGATGCAAAACTCTAGGAGGCCTCAGGGCCTGCTGTGCAAGAGGGGTTCCTGCTCCCTCTTTTCCAGGTTGTATGTTAAAGCCCATGTCAAAGGTGATGATGTGCATGAATCTACTGATTAACTTTTTAATGTTTAAAAACACTTGAATGAGACAT
>SJYC01011855.1:0-11510 GCA_006408675.1 Madoqua kirkii | reverse complement strand
GTGGTACATATACACAATGGAGTATTACTCAGCCCTCAAAAAGAATAAGTTTGACGCAGTTCTAATGAGATGGATGAAACTGGAGCCGATTATACAGAGTGAAGTAAGCCAGAAAGAAAAACACCAATACAGTATACTGACACATATATATGGAATTTAGAAGACAGTAATGATGACCCCGAAAGTGAGACAATATAAGAGACACAGAGGTATAGAACGGACTTTTGGCTTCAGAGGGAGAGGGAGAGGGTGGGAAGATCTGGGAGAATGACAACGAAACATGTATACAATCATATGGGTGATGAAGCACCAGTCTATGTTCGATACAGGACACAGGATGCTTGGGGCCGGTGTATGGGATGAACCGGGGGGATGGGCAGGGAAGGGACGGGGGAGGGGGCTTTAACATGGGGAGATCGTCTACACCTGTGGCTGATTCATGTCGATGTATGGCAGAACCAATACAGTACTGTGAAATGGAAAAAAAAATAAAATAAAATAAAATAAAAAAATAAAAAAATAAAGTACAAACTCAAGTAGTTAATGATTATTGTTGTAGTTGTTTAGTCACTAAGTTGTGTCCAACTCTTTTGCAACCCCATGAACTGTAATCCACCAGACTCCTCTGTTTTATGAATTTCCCAGGCAAGAATACTGGAGTGGGTTGCCATTTCCTTCTTTAGAGGATCTTCTGGACCCAGGGATCAAACCCAAGTCTCCTATATTGGTAGGCAGATTCTTTTTCACTGAGTCATCAGAGAAACTTAGTTTTTGATTCGAGAAGAGGAAAACTGGGGGAAAAAAAGAAAAAAAAAACAGGCAAGCGAGAAGGGTAATAATAGCTTAAATAATATCAGCCATAAAACAAACTCACAGAACTCTTTGTTCCTCCTTGAGGGATACAGGTAACAATCTCTCTCACATTCTTGAGTTGTTTTTACAGGAACAAGTGCCCCACCAATTGGAAACTGCTGACCACACACAGACCCTAAGCTCCTTGATGCCAGAGACTGATGACCAAGATTCCCACAATATCACCCTGTTACCTCAACACCAACCAATCAGAAAATTGTCCACAGGCTGATAAAGCATCTTATCCACCGTTTCCCTAACACTCTGTAAAATCTTCTTGCTTGATAGCCATTGGGGAGCTTGGGTCTTCTGAGCTGCCCATTCTCCTTGCACTATGCCTTACAATAAATGCTACACTCTCCTTCACTGCAACCTGATACCTGTAAATTGGATTTGCTGTGGACCAAGTAGTTGGACCTGAATTCAATTCAGTAATAGGAGGAGTATTAAATGATTATTGCTAAGCAAAAGAAGCCAGTCTCAAAATGCTACATTTTATATGATTTCAATGATATAATATTTTTGGAAATGCAAAACTATAAGGATAATGTAAAATCAGGGTAGGGAATGAGGAATGGGTAAAGCACAGGGCATTTTTTATAGCAGTGATTCTACTCTGCTTGATAATTTAATGTGAATTCATGACATAATGCACTTGTCAAAATCCATTGAAATTTAAAACACAAAGAGTGAGCCATGATGTAAACTATGGACTTCAGCTAATGGTAATACATTAATATTGGTTCATTAAATCTAACAAGTGTATCACACTACTGAAAAATGTTTAAAAAAAGAAAACTGTGAAAAGAGAAACTTGTATGACAACTCCTTTGAAATATAAAACTGCTGTAAAAATAATATCTGTTAATTTTAAAAAGTTATTTTCCAAAAGTAGCTTAGCTATTGAAAGCCTAAAAGTTTATATTGTTAGTTTGGAAACTGGTGTTATTTCAAAATGTTTATTAAAATCAGAATGTCGATTATACTGGATGATTAAAATGTATTAGCTATGTTATATGCATTCTCTTTCATTAAAAGAGAGATACTGACTGTGTGGGTTCGGTGATTCTTAGGTTGTGTTACATGGGCTTCTAAGTAGCCCCAGGACGGGCACTGAGAAGGTTTGCATAGTGAAAAACTCTGTCTTTTTTTTTTTTCTATTGTCAGATTTGAGAATTCTTGATTGGATATTTGAACTCTCCTTCACTGCAACCTGATACCTGTAAATTGGATTTGCTGTGGACCAAGTAGTTGGACCTGAATTCAATTCAGTAATAGGAGGAGTATTAAATGATTATTGCTAAGCAAAAGAAGCCAGTCTCAAAATGCTACATTTTATATGATTTCAATGATATAATATTTTTGGAAATGCAAAACTATAAGGATAATGTAAAATCAGGGTAGGGAATGAGGAATGGGTAAAGCACAGGGCATTTTTTATAGCAGTGATTCTACTCTGCTTGATAATTTAATGTGAATTCATGACATAATGCACTTGTCAAAATCCATTGAAATTTAAAACACAAAGAGTGAACCATGATGTAAACTATGGACTTCAGCTAATGGTAATGCATTAATATTGGTTCATTAAATCTAACAAGTGTATCACACTACTGAAAAATGTTTAAAAAAAGAGAAAACTGTGACAAGAGAAACTTGTATGACAACTCCTTTGAAATATAAAACTGCTCTAAAAATAATATCTGTTAATTTTAAAAAGTTATTTTCCAAAAGTAGCTTAGCTATTGAAAGCCTAAAAGTTTATATTGTTAGTTTGGAAACTGGTGTTATTTCAAAATGTTTATTAAAATCAGAATGTCGATTATACTGGATGATTAAAATGTATTAGCTATGTTATATGCATTCTCTTTCATTAAAAGAGAGATACTGACTGTGTGGGTTCGGTGATTCTTAGGTTGTGTTACATGGGCTTCTAAGTAGCCCCAGGACGGGCACTGAGAAGGTTTGCATAGTGAAAAACTCTGTCTTTTTTTTTTTTCTATTGTCAGATTTGAGAATTCTTGATTGGATATTTGCATTTTATTTTTATATATGTTAATAATAATTATTTCCAATGCAGTCATGTAGGGTGACTTTGTAACATTCCTTTTCTTACTACTGATGTGTTAATTTTATAATCTTAACTGTAGAAAAGTAGTATAATTTCTACCATTTTCCAATTATATAGGTCATTTAATGCAGTTCACTGTTGTGATAAAATATATGCTTGGAGCCGACTCACTCCTTTTAGTTACAAGTTCCAAATTGGTAAAGTTATTGTCATTTAGCTTTACACTGCCAAATGTAGCATAGTATCTACAATGCAAATAAAGGCCCATAAATGTTTTTAAACTGAAATTACAATAAGAAAAAAAAATACTGTTGAAGTGAGTGATACATATAGCTATTTGGAATTAATTCTTTACTAAGGTGTTCAGAGTATTTCCTTATGTCCCACAAAGGAAAACTAAGTTTTTTAAAAATGTAAATTAGTTGTGTAAGACTTGTGGTTTAAAAATATATATTTAATATAAATTAATTGACTTCTATATTGGATTTTTATCTGTTCCAGAGTGTCTCTAGCTAGACTTATTCATGGGAAGAGAATATAAAGCAGTCATTTTAGGTAGCAAACTACTACCTAACTCACCAAAGAAATACTTTGGGGAAATTTAGATTTAAAAAAGAGACAATAAGTGTATAACTCTATCAGAACTGTTCCCATTGACAGCAAGTCAAAGTAATTGGATAAACACTGTACAAAAGCCCTTGGTCTGGAATTATAATTTCTAAATGATTCTTCTTGGAGAAATCAAGAAAATTTATCTTGTAACCATTTGGAAACAAATTTTGTTATGATCTCAATAATTCATGCATAATTTCATAAAAGGAAAAGAACAAATTCTCTCACTTGAATCTTTATCTCAGCACTTATCAATAGAGAAAGCTAGCTGGAACACTCACAGAAAATACATTTTTCAACTTCTTGCAAATGTAAAATTATTTGAAAATAAAAGTCTTTTTAAGAAAATGAGGAGGGAGACTTAAACTCCCCCAATGCTCTCACTAATATGAAAGGAAGATATCTACTTAAAAAATAAATAATTAATCAACTAATTAATTCAATGTTTGAAGTGATAAACTATTTCTGAGGAAAAATATTTTTTTTCTGTTAAGGTTTCAATATATATAATTTTATTCCACATCAAGCTTCTTTCTTGTGTGTTGTTATAGTGGCATGTGTGAGTGTGTGTGCTACTATGATGCCTATATTTGAATTACATTCACTTAAGTATAATCTGGTATTTTAATTTTCACAAACTAAAAGTCAAGTTCTCATTTTTCTCTTCAATTTGCCTTAAAAAATTATTTCTAAGTAAATAATAGAAATGTACATTTCACATGCACATTTTAAAACAAAGAGTTTTTGTTAGTAAATTGAGTCCTCCACAAATCTCAACAAAAATATGGGAACTGCATTTGTCAATTTAAACAAAAATACAAAAAGAAAAAGCTGCAAGTTTTATTTGGAGATCTTACTAGATACTATAATCTAGGAGACAGACTCTCAGGTAGTTCTGAGAATCTGCTCTGAAGAGATAACAGCGATGCTAGGACATGTATGAGCTTATTTATTTATTTTTTTGCAGGAAAACCATGTAGTCAAAAATCAGTTTACTTTTGATAACAATGTGCAGACATGTCAGGTTAATAATTCCATAGCTTTTCTATGTATGGGCAGATGAAACAATCTGGTTCATTTGAAAATTTTCACTAGATATGCATTTCAACTCTCCAGGAATCAGTTTATCCGAAGCCCAGAATGCTTCCTGTTTTTTCCATCCTGAATTCCCTCAGGGTGCACTGCTGCTGCTGCTGCTGCTAAGTCGCTTCAGTCATGTCCGACTCTGTGTGACCCCATAGACGGCTGCCCATCAGGCTCCCCTGTCTCTGGGATTCTCCAGGCAAGAACGGTGGAGTGGGCTGCCATTTCCTTCTCCAATGCATGAAAATGAAAAGTGAAAGTGAAGTCGTTCAGTCGTGTGAGACTCTTAGTGACCCCATGGACCACAGCCTACCAGGCACCTCTGTCCATGGGATTCTCCAGGCATGAGTACTGGAGTGGGTTGTCATTACCTTCTCCCAGGGAGCACCATCCATGAGCAACTACAGTGGCTAATGGCTTGATCCTTGTAAAAATGGAACAGCAGGCAAGGTTTTTCTCTACCCATTTGTAGAGCAATATTATAAATAAAAAATAGTAATTGTCAAGTTCTCCTACTTTAATTTTATTAAAATTGAAATATAGTTCATGTACACACCAAATACTGGGAATCATGGCTACCTTCATCAAATATCCTACTAAGCTGAGTCAAATGATTATTTTTTACTGACAATGCGTTATAGCATTTTGCTCTCCAGGTAAAAAGTGGTCCCATTTCTTATTTTATTTCTCAGAGTCACATATGAAATACCAGCCACTGACAAGTAAATATCAGTAATATTCGGTCACTGAGGCATTTCTTGTGTGAAAGGGGCATACACAATTCCTTCAGAATAATTCTAACATCAGTGATACAATGATTGCCTTTATGGTAAAAGTAAAGATTCTGGCAAGCATTGATAGGTTTTAAGCACCATATTTAGTTGCTCTAAGACTGTCAATAGACCGTTTATATTGAGAATGCTGTTTTTGTTGTGTTGTTTGACAGTTAGTTATCTGGGCTTACTTGAGTATGATGAAATACAGGAGAGATTCTTCACTCTTAAATGACTTCTTTTGTGATGCAATATAGATAATGCTATGTTGAAATTCCTAAATTCCTAATATATTTTTCTTTATCACTGCAAATCACCTTGAATTTACCTAACCTTAACTTGTATTCTAATATTGCATTTTAAGGAAGCTCAGTATTTTATATTTGAGATATCTTAATTTACAGCAGTAGGTCATATCACAGTTACTCAGAAATATCTAATAATGTAGTCTAAAAAATCCAAGCCAGTGATTGACCTATTTTATGTTGTAGAGACACTGGTATTATTTTATTGCCTTAAAGGGTCACTTTCACTTTTCATGTTCATGCTTTGGAGAAAGAAATAGCAACTCACTCCCGTGTTCTTGCCTGGAGAATCCCAGGGACAGGGGAGCCTGGTGGGACGCCGTCTATGGGGTTGCACAGAGTCAGACTCGACTAAAGTGACTTAGCAGCAGCAGCAGCAGCTGAGGGTCAATAAAACTGTTGGTAGAAAACAAAATAAGAAAAATGCTAGCATTACAGAAACAGTTTTTCAAGAATTTCTTTCTCATGGGGAAGTTGTTCACATATGTGCTCATTATCATTACATTTTTAAAATTACATGAATTAAAATGGGCATTTTTTTGAGAATGCAGGTGAATTTTTTATAAAACAGATGGGCTTGAGTGTTGGTTACATGTCACTTCCTTGTTTTTACCTGTTTGATAAACATAAGGCAGGCATTTCATTATTCCATAAAGGAAAGATATCTTTAGTCTTATTAAGAACATATATTTAAAATAAGATATTTTGGTGTTTTCATCAGAAAGAATATTGAATCCATACTTGGTCATAATATACTAAGATAAATCAAGTTTATATTAAATATTCACTTCTAGGAAATGTGTGGCTGGATGATGGGTATTTTTGATGGTTTACTGATCTCTTAGACAAACATATCATAAATAAAATGATATAACCTACTGACATCATGAGTTGTTCACTCATCACTCATTTATATTAACTGTTTTTAAGTTTCAAAAACTATTTATTGTGAAATATAACATCAATAATCTTCAGGATGTATAAAAGCAATTGTAGAGTTTAATAAATTATTGCTAAGTTAAAATCCATTTAACATCACCAAATTAAAAAACAACATTTCCAGCTCTCCAGAAACCCTATACAGCTCCCTTTTAAGCCACATACATATGTAGGTACTATGTTTTGATCTTTTTTTCTTTTTAATAACTGCCTATAGTTAGCCAAAGTTAACCACACTGTGAGATATAGTGGACTGTGGCTAGAATTTCACTGAACTGAGACAATCAGAGTGAATTTCCTAAGGAAATTATATTTAATCTGAGACTAAAGAATGATTAGGAGGTGTCCAGTTAAGGAGGGATGAAAAGAGGTAATGTGAGAAAAACTGTGTTTTTTTCCAGGCAAAGTAACTTTTGGCTAATATGTAGGTACTATGTTTTGATCTTTTTTTCTTTTTAATAACTGCCTATAGTTAGCCAAAGTTAACCACACTGTGAGATATAGTGGACTGTGGCTAGAATTTCACTGAACTGAGACAATCAGAGTGAATTTCCTAAGGAAATTATATTTAATCTGAGACTAAAGAATGATTAGGAGGTGTCCAGTTAAGGAGGGATGAAAAGAGGTAATGTGAGAAAAACTGTGTTTTTTTCCAGGCAGAAGTAACTTTTGGCTAATCTAACCTGCCAAACACACACACACACACACACACACACACACACACACACACACACACACACATACAAATATAACTGAGAATAGCCTAGGACTACAGGAGATAAGCATAAAAATCATCATAAAATGATATAAAAATGCCATTGTTCTTTGTATTGGATGGCTCAAATTCAATGCATTTTCCCCCTTTGGGATGTGAATAAACCTCTGAGGATATAAAGAATAATTTTAAGAGAGATTTTCAGTTACATAAAAACAAAATCCTCAATTTATTCTTAATTAGTTGGTAGCAGATTAGATGACAATCAATGAGAATTTGTGTCATAAGTTAACAGGTAGCAAGATGGTGCTTTTCCCCAGACACCAGCCAATAATGCTGAGACAGCTGAATGTCTTCTTTAGTTCCTTTGTAAGTTTATATAGTAGCCTTACTTTACAGGATTGCCTCCAGTAAAGTTATAGGTTCATATGTTGACCTTTTTTAACCTTCCACTTAATGAAAGGTTCACTTTAAGCTTTCATGCCTTCAAAAAGTTTCATTTTTGTTTCTCAGGCAAAGGAGAGCTCCAGATAGAATGCTCTCTTTTGGGTGAGCCTGAAGAGTCTTATAAAATGGAAAGTGGCAGAAATCAACACATGTCAAAAAGTCCATGTAACCTCACATTGGAAAAAATGAGTTACTTAATACACACTTATGCTGAGAATGTGGGATAAAGAAATAGTCTGCATGCTAGTGGGAGTGCAAATCTGCCAAAATAATTTTAATGTCATTTTGACGGACTCAGAAAATTAAAGACAGCCTGTGCTCTGCTATGCTTAGTTGGTCAGTCAGGTCCAACTCATTTTGACCCCATGGACTGTTGCTTGCCAGACTCCTCAGTCTATGGGGATTCTCCAGGCAAGAATACTGGTGTGGATTGCCATGCCCTCCCCCAGGTGATCTTCCCAACCTAGGGATTGAACCAGGGTCTCCTGCATTACACTACTCCCCTGGTGGTTCAGACAGTAAAGCGTCTGCCTATAATGCGGGAGGCCTGGGTTCTATCCCTGAGTTGGGAAGATCACCTGGAGAAGGAAATGGCAGCCCACTCCAGTACCTTTGCCTGGAAAATCTCATGGACCGAGGAGCCTGGTAGGCTTACAGTCCATGGGGTCACAAAGAGGTGGACACGACTGAGTGACTTCACTCACTCTCCTGCATTACAGGCAGATTCTTTACCAGCTGAGCTACCAGGGAAGCCTGCCAGCCTATTCCTCAGCAATTCTACCTTAGTTATTTACCGTGGAGAGACTCTCTTATGCTATGCCCAAATGGACACATGACATCAATATTTAGTGCAGCTGTATTTTCTAATATCAAAATTTGAAACAGCCTCATCTCCAGAGGATTTAAAAAAATGCAACTAGACACATCAGCAAAGATGACTCTCCCAAACATAGCCCTAACAATTCAACAGATTACAAATACAGACCTTATAAAATTATTCAAATAATATTTTAAAATGTGTAACACATTGTTCCCGACCCAGGGTTCGAACCACATTGGTAGGCAGATTCTTTACCATCTGAGCCACCAGAGAAGCCCTAATATATTGCCGTATATTTTAAAAAGTACCTAGGGACACCAGGGGGTTAAGGGCAGGGTGGGGCAAATGGAGAGAGTAGTGTTGATATATATACACTAGCATATGTAAAATAGATAGCACGATAAGCAGCTATAAAACACAGTAAGCTCAGCTCAATGCTCTGTGATGACCTAGAGAGGTAGGATGGGGAGGAGGGAGGGTGGTCCAAGAAGGGAGAGATACATGTATACATGTAGCTGAGTCACTTCATTATATAGCAGAAACTGACACACTGCAAAGCGGTTACGCTCCAATGAAATATTTGTAAATGTTTATGATATAAAAATAAAATATACATTTAAATCATTAATCATAAAATTTAATTTCAATGAACTTAAAATATTTCAATCATTGTACTTTATTTTCCTCCCTTCTTCTTTTTACAATTATGAAAAATATATGTTAAGGAGCATAGGATTTATAGGAATACACATTTGCGTTCAATGCCCATTCAGAAACTTCATAAATGGGTATTTGGGGGCTAATTGCTTGACCTTGCTGTACTAGAACTCCTTCATCTGTCTCTTCAAATGTATTTTAAAGTTAAAAGGAAAAAAATGAACATGGAGCTGCTAATATAGTGTCAACCTAAGAGCCAACACTTCTTTTTCAGATAACACTATCTTTATTCTATAAAAGCAATATTGGTGTTATTATATGAAAACATAATCATGAAAACCCCAGAAATGTATATATTCATATTTAATTTAAATGCATTAGTTTAAAGTTGGCAATATGAATTTGCCTGCTTTAAAGCAGCTACTCATTTTAGGAACTTGGATATATAATTGTTTCTAATTCAGTTTTCTTCTTAATGTAAACTTTATTTTACCTTATTATTTTTCTGACATGCTTGCAGTCAGAGTTGTTTTGCATATTACAGTTACAATTTAAAGAAAAGTGCTTTTCTATATTTTTTTTTGTTCAGTGAGTATTGATTAAAAAGAAAAGAGCACTTAAATTTAAATGCCTATCCCTTTTTTCATAACTTTTGAATGATTTATTGAAAGTTATTATCTTACATATTCTTTTGTTCAGGCACTCAGATAATATGAGTAAGTCTCCACTGTCTGCTACTTTGTTAAATGCTATAGGAGATACAAAGTAAATCAACTATTCTTGAAGAGTTTATGCTGTATTTTGATCAGCGGTTGACATACCTAGGAATTAAATCACCAAATCAGGCTTTCTGATTAAAATAAATCATGACTAGCAGGCCACTTTGTACATAGAGCAGTGATTATTATTGCCAGGCTCAGAGTCCTCTTAGAACACTGTAAATCATATCTTTTGATTTATTCTATGAGTAGGTTCCATTCAGAGATTTTTGTCTGTTTTGTTACCATTTTATCTGCCTGTAGAGCCTACAGAAGTTCCTGTTATAGAGTGAGTAAATGAATGATTTTGTCTTTTTCTGTTTTAAAATGATGTCATTTGGTGCTTAAAATGTATTTTGCTAACATATGTACAGATTTTTTTTCTTTTCAAAAAGTTGATTTTTCTCTTATTTTTAATTAAAAGAAATAAACTTTTGCCAATTGACCAAAGATTACATTGTGGTTTAAAATATAATTGTACATCTTGAGAATTAACTGAAGCTACTATAAAGTTAGACATGGTTGAGCAGGCACACACATTTATTCTCAGGTGAAAAAATAAAGGCACATGAAACAAATAATTTATCTCTTAGGGGAGACTGAGATTGAGCCAGGCAGTTTCTCTTCATAGCTTGTTTTCCTAACAGTTATCTCTTCTTTCCCAGACACAAGACTATATGTCTCTATAAAGTTACACACATACACATGCATACACACACACATACAACACACACACATATATATATATGGGAAAGACCTTTTTTGTATCACATACATAGTACATAGTTTAGTCACTCAGTCGTGTCTGACCCCTTGCAACCCCATGGACCGTAGCCCACCAGTCTCCTCTGTCCATGGGATTCTCCAGGCAAGAATACTAAAATGGGTTGCCATTTCCTTCTCCAGGGGATTTTCCCAACCCAGGGATGAAACCTGGGTTTCCCACATTGTAGGCAGACACAGCTGATCTTAAAATAGAGACATTATCCTGGTGGACCAAATCTAATGGCAGAAATCTTTTTAACAGTTCTTACTAGCAGTAGGAGAAAACATCAAATAGATTTGGAGGTTGAGAAGGGTTCACATACTGATACAGATTTGATGATGGGAGAGGCCAAGTGAGAAGGAATGTGGACACACTTTAGGGGCAGAGAGTGGCCTGACTGACAGTTAACAAGGAAAAGGGGCCCTTCTACGTGTAGTTGCAAAATACTGAGTTTGGCCAATAACCAGTAAAGTTAAAAGAATCACAAGCTTCAGATGGGCACTTTAGCTTCAGCTTAAACCTCAATTTCAATCTTATGATATGCTGAACAGAGAAACCCACCATGCATCCCAGATTTCTGACCCACAGAATTTTAAAAGCATAAATGGATGGTGTTTCATACGCTACATTTATGATAATTGGTTATATAGCAGTAGAATACGGAAAATACATAATCACTTTACCTTAGTGGTTAATAAGTAAAAAAAAAAAA
>SJYC01011847.1:0-10200 GCA_006408675.1 Madoqua kirkii | reverse complement strand
TTCAAATACATATTTCTAAGAACAGTTCACATGATATTTCTATCTCATTGTTCTAATACTGTGACATACTTTATGATTACACAATGCTAAAATAAATAAATAAAGCATCATTTGCTCATGATGTGTTCTCTTTCCTACCTACTGCTTCATTAAATTTGTTAACTGTTTCAAGATATTCATCTGCAAGTTTATGAGAGATCAGACTATAATTATCCTTTCTTATAGTGTACTTTCCTGAGCAACATGAAGCATATAATTGATATTTCTTATAACAGTGAAGGGTGTGAAAATGGACCTGTTTTTAAAAAGGTATTTTAAGGTGGGAGTAGATGAGGATTGTTTGGGGGTTTGATAAGTCAAATATTCTTATTACTCTTCCAAGCGAGGTGGCAAGTAGGAAACTGGACATATGAGTCTGAAGTTCAGACATGACCTGAGCATGAGTGTTTGAAATTGGAAATATTTGGGATTTGTAGGTATTTATGGTAACTAGGAGACTCCACTCAACATTGATAAAAGATGAATTCTAAGGGCAGATCTTTTATAATAAGATGACATTTAAATTTCAATTTAAGGAAGAGGAACTATTAAAAAGAATGGACAGTATGATAAGGAAAGACTAAAATAGGATGGAGGCCTCAAAGTCAAGGGGAGAAAATGCTAGGTGCTGCAGAAAGGCTAACGCAGACAAGGTCTGAGTGGACCTAAGAACTACAAGAATCTTACATATGAGTCTGAAGTTCAGACATGACCTGAGCATGAGTGTTTGAAATTGGAAATATTTGGGATTTGTAGGTATTTATGGTAACTAGGAGACTCCACTCAACATTGATAAAAGATGAATTCTAAGGGCAGATCTTTTATAATAAGATGACATTTAAATTTCAATTTAAGGAAGAGGAACTATTAAAAAGAATGGACAGTATGATAAGGAAAGACTAAAATAGGATGGAGGCCTCAAAGTCAAGGGGAGAAAATGCTAGGTGCTGCAGAAAGGCTAACGCAGACAAGGTCTGAGTGGACCTAAGAACTACAAGAATCTGGTCAGCAGTAACTGAAGGAAATTGTTAAAATGTTGTTATAGGAAATAGGGAAAAAAAAACCTAATTAGACTTTTGGTTCAAGAGATGTTAGAGATAGAAAAACTAAAGTAATTTATACAGAAATGCTACTAGCAGTTTGCTATAAAGATGATATAAATGATGAGATTTGTTGTTCAGTTGCTAAATCATGTCGGACTCTTTGCAATCCCAAGGACTGCAGCACACCAGGCTCCTAGGTCTTCCGCTATCTCCCTGAGTTTGCTCACATTCATCTCCATTGAACTGGTGATTCTGTATAACCATCTCATCCTCTACCACCCCCTTCCCCATTTGCCTTCCATATTTCCCATCATCAGGCTGCCAAAGTATTGGAGCTTCAGCTTCACCATCAGTTCTTCTAAAGAACTGAAGGTTGATTTCCTTTAGATTGACTGGTGTGACCTCCTTGTAGTCCAAGACTCTCAAGAGTCTTTTCCAGCATCACAACTTGAAAACTTCAATTCTTTTGTGCTCAGCCTTCTTTATAGTCCAACTTTCACATTCATATTTGAATACTGGAAAAGCAATATCTTTGATTATACAGACCTATGTTGTCAAAGTGATGCTTCTTATTTTTAATACGCTGTCTAGGTTTGTAATAGCTTTCATCCAAGAAGAAATAATCTTTTTATTTCATACCATTCACAGTGATTTTGGATGCTAAGGAAATAAAATCATTCATTGCTTCCACCTTTATCTGATCTATTTGCCATGAAGTGATGGCACTGGATACCAGGATCTTAGTTTTATGAATGTTTCAAGCTAGCTTTTTCACTCTCCCTTTTCACCCTTATTAAGAGGCTCTTCAGTTCCATTTCACTTTCTGCCAATAGAGTGGTTCAGTTCAGTTCAGTTCAGTCACTCAGTTATATCTGACTCTTAGTGAACCCATGGACTGCAGCACACCAGGCTTCCCTGTCCATCACAACTCCTGGAGCCTACTCAAACTCATGTCCATCAAGTTGGTGATGCCATGCAACCATCTCATCCTCTGAGGACCCCTTTTCTGCCCACCTTCAATCTTTCCCAGAATCAGGGTCTTTTCCTACGAGTTAGTTCTTTGCAACAGGTGGCCAAAATACTGGAGTTTCAGCTTTAGTATCAATCTTTCCAATGAATATTCAGGACTGATTGACTTTAGTAATGACTCATTGGATCTCCTTGCAGTCCAAGGGACTCTCAAGAGCCTTGTCCAACACCACAGTTCAAAATCTTCAGTTCTTTGGGGGTCAGCTTTCTTTAGAGTCTAACTCTCACATCAGAGCATGGACACTGGAAAACCCATATTTTTGACTAGAGGGACCTTTGTTGGCAAAGCAATGTCTTTGCTTTTTAATAAGCTGTCTAGGTTGGTTATAGCTTTTCTTCTGAGGAGCAAGCTTCATGTAATTTCATGGCTGCAGTCACCATCTGCAGTGATTTTGGAGCCTCCCCAATAGTCTCTTACTGTTTACATTGTTTCCCCATCTATCTGCTATGAAGTGATGGGACCAGATGCCATGATTTTAGTTTTCTGAATGTTGAGTTTTAAGCCAACATTTTTGCTCTCCTCTTTCCCTTTCATCAAGAGGCTTCTTAGTTCTTCTTCACTTTCTGCCATAAGGATGATGTCACCTGCATATCTGAGGTTAGTGATATTTCTCCTGGCATTGTTGATTCCAGCTTGTGGTTCATCCAGCCTGGTATTTCACATGACGTATTCTGCATATAAGTTAAATAAACAGGCTAACATTATGCAGCTATGACGTACTCCTTTCCCAATTTGGTATCATTCTGTTGTCCCATGTCCAGTTCTAACTATTGCTTCTTGACTTGCACACAGATTTCTCAGGAGGCAGGTCAGTGGTCTGTATTTCCATCTCTTTAAGAATTTTCCACAGTTTGTTGTGATCCATAAAGTCAAATATTTTGACATTGTAAATAAATCATGAGATGGTTTTCTGTAACTCTCACGCTTTTTCCATTATCCAACATATGTTGTCAATTTGATCTCTGGTTCCTCTGACTTATCTAAATCTAGCTTGAGCATCTGGAACTTCATTGTTCATGTACTATTGAAGCCTGGTTTGTAGAATTTTGAGCATTACTCTGCTAGTGTGTGAGATGACAGCAATTATGTGGTACTTTGAACATTCTTTGGTGTTTCCTTTCTTTAGGATTGGAATGAAAACTGATGTTTTCCAGTCCTATGGCCACTGCTGAGTTTTCCAAAATTGCTGGCATATTGAGTGCAGCATATTCACAGTATCATCTTTTAGGATTTGAAATAGTTCAACTGGAAATCCATCACCTCCACTACCTTTTTTCATTGTGATACTTTCTAAGGAACACTTGACTTTGCATTCTAGAATGCCTGGCTCTAGTTGAGTGATCACATCATTATGGTTATCTGGGTCATGAGGAGCTCTTTTGTATAGTTCTTTTGTATTCTTGCCACTATTTCTTGATATCTTCTGTTTCCATTAAGTCCATACCATTATGTCATTTATTTTCCACATCTTTGCATGGTATCTTCCCTTGGTATCCCTAATTTTCTTGAAGAGATCTCCAGCCTTTCCCATTCTATTGTTTTCCTCTATTTCTTTTCATTGATCACTGAGGAAGGCTTTCTTATCTCTTCTTGCTATTCTTTGGAAGTCTGCATTCAAATGGTTGTATCTTTCCTTTTCTTCTTTGCTTTTCACTTCTCTTCTTTTCACAGCTATTTATAAGGCCTCCTTAAACAACAGTTTTGCCTTTTTGCATTTCTTTTTCTTGGGGATGGTCTTGATCACTGCCTCCTGTACAATGTCATGAACCTCTCTCCAAGGTTCTTCCAGCTCTCTCTCAGATCTAACCTCCTGAATCTATTTCTCACTTCCACTGTATAATCGTAAGGGATTAGATTTAAGTCATACCTGAATGATCTAAGGTTTTCCCTACTTCCTTCAATATAAGTCTGATTTTGGCAATAAGGAGTTCATGATCTGAGCATAGTCAGCTCCTGGTCTTGTTTTTGCTGACTGTATAGAGCTTCTTCATCTTTGTTTGCAAAGAATATAATCAATCTGATTCTTGTATCGACCATCTGGTGATGTCCATGTGTAGAGTCTTCTCTTGTGTTGTTGGAAAAGGGTGTTCTTTTGGCAGAACTCTGTTAGCCTTTCCTGCTTCATTTTGTACTCCAAGGCTAAATTTGCCTGTTACTCCATATGTTTCTGAACTTTCTACTTTTGCATTCCAGCCCACTATAATGAATAGGACATATTTTTTGGGTGCCTACTGACCTGGAGAGTTCATCTTTCAGTTTCCTATCTTTTTGCCTTTTAATACTATTCATTACAGTGTCATCATGTGCATATCTGAGGTTTTTGGTATATCTCCCAGGAAGCTTGATTCCAGCTTTTGATTTTCACCTGCTTGGCATTTCACCTGATGTACTCAACATATATACTAAACAATCAGGGTTGCAGTACACAACCTTGACAAACTTCTTTCCCAATTTTTAACCAGTATGTTTTTCCATGTCTGTTTCTACCTGTTGCTTCTTGACCTGCATACAGATTTCTCAGGAGGCAGGTAAGGTGGTCTGGTAGTCCCATCTCTTGAAGAATTTTCCATAGTTTGTTGTAATCCACACAGCCAAAGGCTTTGGCATAGTCAACAAAGCAGAAGTAGATGTTTTTATGGAATTCCTTTGTTTTCTCTGTGATCCAATGTGTTGACAGTTTGACTTCTGTTTCCTCTGCCTTTTCTAAAGCCATCATGTACATCTGTACAGTCTCTGTTTCATACTGCTGAAGCCTAGCTGGAATTATTTTAAGCATAATCTTACTAGCATGTGAAATTAGTGCAATTTAACAGCAGCTTGAACTTTCTTTGGTATTGTCCTTTTTCAAGAGTGGAATGAAAACTGACCTTTCCCAGTTCTGTGGCTACTGCTGAGTTCAAAATTGGCTGACATGCTGAGTACAGCACTTTTATGGCATTATCTTTTAGGGCTAGAATAGCTCAGCTGGAATTTTGTTATTTCTACTAGCTTTGTTCACAATAATGCTTCCTAAGGACCACTTGGCTTCACACTTCAGGATGCCTGGCTTTAGGTGAGTGACTATACCATTTTAGTTATCTAATCATTGGGAACTTTTTGTATGGTTCTTCTATGTATTCTTGCCACCTCTTCTTAGTATCTCCAGCTTCTGTTAGGTCCTTATGTTTCTGTACATTTTTGTGCCCATCTTTCAATGAAATATCCCCTTGGCATTTCCAGTTTCCTTGAAGAGATCTCTAGACTTTTCCATTCTAATTGTTTTGCTCTATTTCTTTGCATTGTTTATTTAAGAAGGCTTTCTTATCTCTCCTTGCTATTCTCTGGAATAATGCGTTCAGTTGGGAATAGCTTTCCCTTTCTCCTTTGCCTTTGCTGTCTCTTTGCTCAGCCATTTGTAAGGCCTCATCAGCCAACCACTTTTCCTTGTTGCATTTTTTTTCTTGGGCGTGGTTTTGGTCATTGCCTCCTGTACAATGTTACAAAGGTTTGTCCATAGTTCTTCAGGCACACTGTCTACCAAGTCTAATGCCTTGAATCTATTTTTCTCCTCCACTGTATAATCATAAGGAATTTAGGTCATTTCAGAATTGCCCAGTGAATTCCCCTACTTTCTTCAATTTAAGTGTGAATTGTGCAATAATGAACTCATGGAATGAGCCATATTCTGCCCCAGGTCTTGTTTTTGCTGACTGTATAGAGTTTCTTCATCTTAGGCTGCAAAAAATATAATCAATCTGATTTCACTATTGACCATTTGGTGATGTTCATATCTCTCTTGTTGTTGGAAAAGGGTGCTTTCTACAACCAATTTGTTCTCTTGACAAAACTCCATTAATCTTTGTCCTTCTTCATTTTGTATTCCAAGATAAAACTTGACTGTTATTCTGGGTATCTCTTGACTTCCTACTTTTGCATTCTGAATTTCCTATTATGAAAAGGACATATTTTGTTCCTGTTGTTAGTTCTAAAAGGTCTTGTAGGTCATCACAGAACTGTTCAACTTCAACTTCTTTGTTGTCAGTGGTTGGGATATAGACTTGGATTACTATGATACTGAATGATTTGCTTTAGAAGCAAACAGAGATCACTCTGTCCTTTTTTAGACTGCCCACAGGTATTGCATTTTGGACTCTTGTTGACTATGAGGGCTACTCCATTTCTTCTAAGGGATTCTTGTCCTCAGTAGTAGATATAATTGTCACCTAAATAAAACACATCCATCCCCATCCATGGTAGTTTGCTGATTCCTAAAATGTTGATGTTTATTTTTGCCATCTCCAGTTTTACTATGTCTGATTTACTTTGGTTTGTGGACCCAATATTCCAGGTTCCTATGCAACATCATTCTTTACATTGGACTTTCACCATCAGGCATCTGCATCTGTGCATCATTTCCACTTTGGTCCCCACACACTAATAAACCATTTGTGTGTGTGTGTGTGTGTGTGTGTGTGTGAGAGAGAGAGAGAGAGAGAGAGAGAGAGAGAGAGAGAGATTCCACTAGTGTAGTGTAGAATATTTGCCATTTCCTTATCAGTGGAGCACATATGGTCAGAAATCTTCACTATGACCCATCTATCTCGTGTGGCCCTACACAACATGCTTGATTGCTTCATTGAGTTACTTAAGTTCCTTCACTATGACAAAGCTGTGATCCATGAAGGGGGAATGATATCTAAAGATAATAGAAGCTTTGCTTTGCTTTACTTTACTTAATGGTTATAATTAATATAACATCTGCATTTATGTGTGACTAATCAGTATAGAGGGAAAAGTGTAAGGGAGGTGAGTAATTGTTCGTTTGATATCCGTGAGTGCAAAAGCAGCCACATGCATATCGCTATAATTTCTTTTTCTGTTTCAGCTGAGTACATTGATCATGTTTTTCAGTGTTTCTATATACTATGGAAAGTAAGATAGTTATCTCAGAATTTATTATAAAAGAAAAGTCTCCTTTAAAAAGTGTGCTTCCCTTTTCTTTGGAAATTCTTATTTTCAAAAAGAGAAGATTGTTATAGATAACTGTAGTATAATATTTCTCCTAAAATCATGTTTTCCTTCTATTTAAAAAAAAACTTCTTGTGTATATATTTTCTTTATTTTTAATAGGTTATATTACACAGGATACTTTTTGAATAAATGGAAACAGTGTGATTAAATGACAAAATGAGCTGTAATTCTAATGAATAGTTTCATTGTATCAAGCAACAAAGTAAAGGAGCTCTCAAAATGTTTCACTATCAAAGAACCATTGGGTTATTTTATAATGTAAACCTTCTATTTATAAATATTATGCTTAATAACTATATACTTGAGTAAAATTGGCAAAAGATTCACCCATCACTATTGCCATAGGGCTTGCATGGAATGTTTTGGGGGCAGCCATAGGTGCACATACAGAATTCTAAGGGAATCCAAGACAGATTTATACTACACTTAATAAGATAAAGAAGGTTTCTAAGAAAAGGGATGATTAGCCTAAATTTTGGAGAAGGCAATGGCAACCCACTCCAATACTCTTGCCTGGAAAATCCCATGGACGGGAGAGCCTGGTAGGCTGCAGTCCATGGGAGCGCTAAGAGTCAGACATGACAGAGAGACTTCACTTTCACTTTTCACTTATATCCATTGGAGAAGGAAATGGCAACCCGCTCCAGTGTTCTTGCCTGGAGAATCCCAGGGACGGGGGAGCCTGGTGGGCTGCCACCTATGGGGTCCACAGAGTCCGACACGACTGAAGCGACTTAGCAGTAGCAGCAGCAGCAGCACCAGCCTAAATTTCGAATAACGAGTAGGAGAAAATGAATAACTAAGGGAAAATGAACATAAATCACAAGAAGAATGTCTTTATATTCCCTTGAAGTACTTTACAATTAAAGTTATTTTAACTAAATCATTTATATTGTAAGTAGAGACATTCGTCGTCTTCCTGAAGTCACTCAGTCGTGTCCGACTCTCTGACTCATTGCGACCCCATGGACTGTAGCCTACCAGGCTCCTCTGTTCACAGGATTTTCCAGGCAATAGTCCTGGAGTGGATTGCCATTTCCTTCTCCAGGGGATCTTCCCGACCTAGGGATCGAACCCGGGTCTCCCGCATTGTAGATAGACGCTTTACTGTCTGAGCCACCAGTGAAGACATTAAAGAACCCCAAATTGATTTTGTGACATCTTAAATACACTAAACTTTAGTTTCGTCATTGGAAAGAGTGTAGAGATTCCAAGAAAAAGTTGAATTAAAGAGCTCCTAAAAGAATGTGGGCACTCCATAGGAAAAGAACAGTGGTCATTGACGAATGTGTATTAATACATTTAAAAATTAAAATATAGCACTAATAGCTTAAAAGAAAAGCTCTGTAGTTTTTTGTGTAGCTATTCACAAAGCACAGTTAATTATGTTTAACCACATAATCAAGTATAACTGATAGCTATTTTTCCTTGAAAGTATACACACAGTTTTATTTAAATTTCTAAAACCTATATACAGAGTGAAGTAAGCCAGAAAGAAAAATGCCAATACAGTATACTAACACATATATATGGAATTTAGAAAGATGGTAATGATAACTCTGTATGCGAGATAGCAAAAGAGACACAGATGTATAGAGCAGACTTTTGGATTCTGTGGGAGAGGGAGAGGGTGGGATGATTTGGGAGAATGGCAATGAAACATGTATAATATGTAAGAAATGAATCGTCAGTCTAGGTTCGATGCAGGATACAGGATCCTTGGGGCTGTTGCACTGGGATGACCCAGAGAGATGGTATGGGGTGGGAGGTGGGAGGGGGGTTCAGGATTGGGAACTTATGTACACTTGTGTCAGATTCATGTTGATGTATGGCAAAGCCAATACAGTATTGTAAAACAAAACAAACAAACAAAAAACCTATATTAAAATAAAATTAATTGTATTCACCTTTAAATAAAAGTAAACAATTAAAAATGTTGTATCTCATGCATTACAATTTTTACTATAAAATTTTGTGTTAAATACCCAATTATGCAGGCTGAATTAAGATGCTAGATGTGTAAAGAATATGGAAAATAATAAGAAACAATTGTTATAAAGGAGCTTTAATAAACCACAGTGTGTGTGTGACAACACACATGGGAAGAGCTCACAGATATATTTTATATTTGTTAATTCTTTTTAGCCAGACTATAAACAATCTCTACTGACAACAGTCACTTTGAGTCTTCATGGACGAAAAGATTATGACAGGTGATAGAGAAATTTAAAAGAAGCTTCATAAAAGATAAATAATTTGAGCTTGATCCTGTTGATCTAATTTCAATAAAAAATAAATGACTGGATTAAGTGTAGAGAAAAGCAGTCTGGTATTTGGAGTCATTTAATTAATGTCAAAAGGCAGGGGGTCAAATAAGTGTTGTGGGTAGCAGAGTCCAGTTTTGACAGCAATTAAATCATATGATTGTCAAGTTTTAATTTATTTTGCAAATATACTGTATCACTTCCATATTTCTATTCACTCACTAATAAATAAGGATTTATTGATTTATTATATTCCAGAAAGGACAGTACAGCCTGAGAATGCAAAGGTAAAAGAGATATAGCTTTCCGTAAAGAAACTGGATTTAGTAGGAAAAAAATGACTCGTTAATAATGTACCGATGTGTTATAATTTCCCCACAATAACAATATTTCAAGTTCAAATAGCATCTGAATAGGGAGGATGGTATTGGAAAACACATTCCTAGTTTTGCTTCTGTGACTGAACTACCAGAGTATACTAGAAAGGATATTGAACTGAAATTTACAAACCCACAATACAAATATAGCTTATTTATTCATTAGTTAAATAAATTCAGACAACTGAACTGACTGAGAGGTGAACAGATTCAAGAAGAATTTCTGCTTTATTAAAACAGCACTTGGAATATTAAGGCCCTGTAGTTAACAAAGTCATACATTAATATGGAAACCTGAGCATAATTAACCCATTCACAGAAATCCTGCAGCATTATATATAATTGCAACACATGTGACATTTATGGTTTCAAAGATTTTACAGAGCCTTAACTTTAATCTGTATAGTTTTAAATTGTGTGAGAAAATCAACATATTT
>SJYC01011835.1:0-23181 GCA_006408675.1 Madoqua kirkii | reverse complement strand
CAGTTGCTTCATTTGCTATTGTTTTATCCCATTCAGAAGGCTGTCTTTTCACCTTACTTATAGTTTCCTTTGTTGTGCAGAAGCTTTTGATTTTAATTAGGTCCCATTTGTTTATTTTTGCTTTTATTTCCAGTATACTGGGAGGTGGATCATAGAGGATCCTGCTGTGATGTATGTCCAAAAGTGTTTTGCCTATGTTCTCCTCAAGGAGTTTTATAGTTTCTGGTCTTACATTTAGATTGGTATTTTTTTCTCTTTCTTTATGCTATGACTCTTTCAACCTTAAAATGGAGGATGACTCTTGATCCAGAATTCTTTGCACGAGGTTGATCACCATGGTTAGTTTGTTTTAGCTATTAACACTAAACATCAGCTATAATGTGATTCCATATGTTAGCTTGCCTCTGGTTACAGATAATACACAGTGTCAAGTATGGAATTTAGGAAGAAGTCCAGAAGTTTATAGGATGATAATATTGAAGCAGTGAAGGAGGAAAGTATTTCAGAAGAGGAATATAAAGTTGGAGCTTTAAAAATAATGTAAGAATGTATGTGGTTTGCTTGTCTTGGTTAGAATGTGGGCTCAGATGGTAAGGCCAAGAACTTAAATCATACAACGGCACACTTAGACATGTCCTAATCCTGCTGCAGATTGTCTATATTTTAAGCAGGTGAGAAAAAAAAAAAAAGTAAAGCAAAGTCTGCAGGTAATATACACAAAGAGCAGAAAAGCTACAAATGCCATAAAAAGTAGAAATATTGGTGACAGATGTTTTTAGATTACTGGAGGTCCCTTACTGCAGACAGCATCTTTATCATCTCTCTGTACTACCTCTTCTTACAAGCATGTGACAGGCGCCATAATGGCTTTCACAAGTGTGTTAGATAAAGGGATGCTGTGAAATAGCAGCATCCCTTCCACCTAGTACCTTTACAGAAGTCTTGTAAATAACTTTCCTTAATCTAGCCACTCAGCAGGACATAATTCTTTTGAGAAAGAAATCTCAGACCATATCATAGTTTCCCAAAAGAAATACTCTGAAGAAGACTGAGCATTAAACCTTTTATAGCTAGTTGATAAAAGCTTTTAGACATCTCTGTCAATCAGAGAGAAAATACATATGCCAGATAGTTTATATTCTTTATATTATGCTGACTCACAGACTGAAAAGAAAGAAAGAAAGTTGCTCAGTCATGTCTGACTCTTTGTGACCCCATGGACTGTAGCCTACCAGGCTCTTCTGTCCATGGGATTTTCCATGCAAGAATACTGGAGTGGGTTGCCATCAGACTGAATGACATATATACTTTAGTAGGTAGGTAGGCAGATAGATACATTTCCATTTATGTATCATTGATTCATTTAAATAATTGAATTAATAAGCTTCAGTGAGAATAACCAATTCCTGAAGCTATGGAGAGTTCAGAAGCTCCAAAGAGATCTTTTCATAGCTTGAAGGAGCAAGACTGATGTTACAATTTTGGGGACAAGCTAAAAGAAGCAATGTGTAAATCAAATTGAGAAAAAATGGGAGGATCAGAAGATAAAGCAAAACAAGTCATAGATTTTAGGTTGTGTTCAACTTAAATCCATATTCTGGGTGACAAACCCATACCAAACAGTTATTCATTTTCCAGCAGATTTCTACTGCTAACAAAAATGGAATTGCAGAGACCGGATTTTTCTTTCCACCAGATACAAGCCTAAGTAATTAATTTGTTGTTGCTCTTTAGTCACTCGGTCATGTCTGACTCTTTGTGACTGTAGCCCACAAGGCTCCTCTGTCCATGGAATATCCCAGGCAAGAATATTGGATTGGGTTGCCATTTCCTTCTCCAGGGATCTTTCTGACCCAGGGATTGAACCCACTTCTCATGTGTCTTCTGCAGTGGCAGGCAGAGTCTTTACCACTGCATCACTTGGGAAGCTGTATCTTGTATCTTGTGCCTTATAAATGTACATATGGTGTACATATAGTGAACTCTCATCCAATGGATGAATGGTCATAAGAAAAAATTAGAACTTTTGCTTCCAATGTAAAGTAAAAAATTGTATCTATGTAATCAACACATATACTAGAAAACAGAAATGAAAGGCTCTGAGTGGAAGAATTTCTGCCTAAAAAGGGAAATAATCTAGAAAAGAGCCTGGGTTTGTAATTGCCTTCAATTACAAATGAGAAATGCCCTGAATGGAGCAGCTTTCTAAGTTACATCTAACCTTAAATTTTCTTAAACATTTTTTTACTCTTTAGTGCTCATAAAGCACATTTTACTCTGTCTTTCTGAGTCCTGAACCACTGGTAAATCAACTCTAATTTAAAATATTGTAGCTTTGGTTTGCATTTCTCTAATCTTTAGTGATGTTGAGCATCCTTTTCCTGTGTTGGTTTGCCATCTAGAAATGGTATTGATGATCCTATTTTCAGGGAAGGAATGGAGATGCAGATGTAGAGAAGGGACTGTGGACACAGTGGGAGAAGCAGAGAGTGCGACAGCTGGAAAAAGTAGCATCGACTTATATATATACTGCCATGTGTGAATAGATAACTTGTGAGAAGTCGCTATATAACACAGGGAGCCCAGCCTGGCATTCTGCAATGACCTAGAGGGGAGGGTTAGGGGGAGAGGAAGGTAGTTCAAGCGGGAGGTGACATGTATAATTATGGCTGATTGGCATTGTTGTATGGCAGAAACCATCACAATATTGTAAAATGATTTTCCTCCAATTAAAAAAATAAACTTAAAAAAAAGAGAAAGAGAAAAAAAAACCCAGTGTTTTAGCTTTTGTTCTTATTTATCCCAGTGTAGAGTCATCTCTGATGCTATAAACATCAGATGTTCCAGGTCAATGAGTGGACTTTCTTTTTCTTTATTTTTTTTTTCCTGCTTTGGCCATTCTTCCTTGGCAAAGCTTTCCTCAAGATTACAGACAGAACAAAGGATTCCACAGTGGAAATTCTACACTGGGATTCCCATCCTTCTCTTCAAATGTCCCAGCTGTCTCTAAGGGCTTTGACAGCTGCCTGCCAGGACAGGAGACAGGAGCTCCTGAGGTGGGGGTGTTGCCCTGCCACATTGTGCTGGATCGGACATAACAAAGGAGCTAACCAGCTGGTGATGCTCAGAAAGCCCCCTCTCTCTCGGTCTATTATGTGATGCTGAGAAAGGAAACTCAGGCAAGATCGATACATCCTCTGTGTAGACGTCAAATGGCTTGTGACGTTGGTTCTTCGGAACTGTTTTGAGTGAGGATATTCCAGTCTTATGAATTCAACATGAACTTGGCTTGATGCCCCGACAGAATGCAATGTAGGCATAATTTGATCTTCCTGTAATTGTCTGTCTGACTTGGCAATCCAGACGAATTTTTTCCTGTGAAGTGAGACCAGAACGTCACCAGGACAGTGGTTGAGTTAATTAATGAGGCATAATAATGTGCATAATAAAAACTTATAATCTTAATTTTTCTTCCCACTGTTTGCCTCTGTCCTTGTAAAGAACTGCTTGTCTCACTAGAACCCGGGAGTCACCTTTCCTTAAATGAGCCTCGTATTCTTGTAAACAACATCAAGGGGAAGATAATAACTCAAGAACCATCTGTTTGATTGAGTCCTTGACTTTTTTTTTTTCATTTCCCCCCATTGCATGTTAAAGGAAGTAAATAGGGGGAAAATTCTAATTATATTGCTGTTTACTGATTACAGGATAACTTTTATTGTATTTATCTTAAATACTGTTTGGTCCACACCCAAAACTTTTATCATCACTCTGCTCCTTCACAGCTGCTTCTTTTTTTTCTCTCTCTCTCTCTTTAGCATATAGCTAATTAGATTTAAGCCTATTCTGAAGTCCAGGGGCTTTGCACTCCAGGGACCCCAAGAATCATTTGTTTGCAATAGTGTAAACAGTCAATTGAAAAACAGAAATATTTTCACAGGTACCAATGACAAGAGCATTAAACACAATGCATAATTTATGGCTTTAAGTTCTAGAAATTTTATCTGGTATGGTTGAGTTTGGGGAAATCATCAAATACTCTTTACTATTATAAGAATATGGATTCAACAACTTCAACTCTACAAAGAACTATAAAGTGGTAACTATGTGTGGAGTAGGCACTGAGAAAAATCTGGATGTAGCAACAAGAATATCAGCCTTGCCCATCACAAGGGATCTCTACTAGGATCAAGTGAGGTTAAATACATGAATGTTCTCTGTAGATTATAAGAGATTTAGGTTTTCCAGGTGACAGCTGTGGTAAAGAACCCTCCTGTCAATGCAGGAGATGCAGGTTCAATCCGTGGGTGGGGAAGATCCCCTGGAGAGGACAGGGAAACCTACTCTAGTATTCTTGCTGGGAAAATCTCAAGGACAGAGGAGCCTGGTGGGTACAGTTCATAGGGTTGCAAAGAGTCAGACACAACTGAAGCGACTTAGCATGCAGGCACACAGAAGAGATTTATTGAGATTATTATCACAGCAAAGCAGCTCATAGTTGCATTGGTCCCTTCATGACCTTAAGGTTGATTGATTACCTTATATTTCAGGGTTGGGCAAGGAAATAATTCTTTGGAAGGAATGATGCTGAAGCTGAAACTCCAGTACTTTGGCCACCTCATTCGAAGAGTTGACTCCTTGGAAAAGACTTTGATGCTGGGAGGGATTGGGGGCAGGAGGAAAAGGGGACGACAAAGGATGAGATGGCTGGATGGCATCATGGACTCTATGGACATGTCTGAGTGAACTCCGAGAGATGGTAATGAACAGGGAGGCCTGGCGTGCTGTGATTCATGGGATTGCAAAGAGTCGGACACAACTGAGCGACTGAACTGAACTGAACTAATCAGTTTGGCTTTAGCATTTCTATGGATAATCCTTCCTCAGAAAGAAGGAACATTACTTCCATATTAGGAGTACCAACTGATGCCATTTGGCTGCTATCATTTAACACATGATTTATTTCCATTGAAAGTCCTTGATTTCACAACCCATATTTTTTCTAAGACTTAGTGCCTTTCTTGAACAAAGTCAAAATTTGTCAAAAGCAACTTTTGTTAAAAAGAGAGCACTAAAAAAAAGTGAGAGAGAGCATAAATACTGTGATGCCTGGCACACTGTGTTACATGCCTGTGTTTGGTTTTCATCATTGCCAAGAGTTTGGAAGTTGAAATCTTACTGGAACACAGGGTTTGGACAGAATGGGTGCATTCCACGTGAGTCACAGGCAATGAAGTCATAATTCAACTTCTAGTCTGATCAACTTCTTGAAAATGAGGCACGTCAGGAAACAACAGTTTTTATCAAAGGAAACATTTAGCCTGTCCTACTGCTAAACCTCAGTTAAGTCACTTTTATGTAGGTGTATAATACCGCTATTAGGTCTGTTATCTTTTCTTTAATCCATTTTCCACCTCTAGGGAATTGTGGCAAATGTGTGTATTTTTCCCAACAACTCTTTAAGAAGTACTTTCTAGAACACTACATTTTTAGATTAAGATTAATTAAAAATTATTTTAAGAATTTAGTCATTAGGATATAGATACGAGAGAGAAAAAAGTAGATATCACTAACAAATACCTCCAGGATATTGCAATATTTGGGCTTAGTAACTCAAAAGAGAGAGGTACAAATGAGACCCAGTGTCTATCTCCTAACAGTCTACAATTTTAGACAACAGCAATCCACATAAATATATGGAAAAAAAAAACAAGATTAGGATAACGTACATTGCATAACAATTCAGGACAAAAATGGTAATAGTGTGTGACAGAGAAAAAGGAAAAAAAAAGGAGAAAATTGGAATTGAGAACTATTGAGGGAAATTAGAGTTTGAGGCTGAGATTGAGTTAAGAATATATCAATTTACTATTCCTTGGTGGCTCAGACGCTAAAGCATCTGTCTACAATTCGGGAGACCCAGGTTCAATCCCTGGGCTGGGAAGATCCCCTGAAGAAGGAAATGGCAATCCACTCCAGTACTATTACCTGGAAAATCCCATGGACAGAGGAGCCTTGAAGGCTACAGTCCATGGGGTCGCAAAGAGTTGGACACGACTGAGCGACATCACTTGATTACTCAGAAACATTTTGCAAATGATATTTGAAACATGATATAATCGCGTACCTTTTCTTTCGTGGTACTGGTTTCACCAAATTAGGAAAAACCATCCTCGGTAGAGAAAAGTTCAGTTTACAGTCTAGTAGTCCAGGTAAGTACTAAACAAAAAATATTCAAAACACAAGTCAGTGAATGCTAAATGCCATGGAAATAGCTAGCTGTAATGATTAGAGAAAATTTAATGGAAGTATTGTAATATTTGATATGGGCTTGGGAATCATTTTGGGGATGGCTATTTAATTTTCCTAGTCTTTCAATTTTATTTTACTCCTTAACCAATTTCTGGCAACAAAAGTCCAAGCCATTCTTCCAGGCAAGAATTTTGTTTGTTTGTTTTGAGGGTTTTTTGTTTTGTTTTGTTTTTTTCTCTAATACATTTTATTGCATTTTAAAATTGGAGTATAAGTTGCTTTACAATTTCGTGCTCATTTCTGCTGTACAGAAAAGTGAATCAACTGCACTGATATACCCCCTCTTTTCTGGATTTCCTTCTCATTTAGGACACCACAGAGGTCTGAGTAGAGTTCCCTGCACTATACAGTAATTTCCTATTAGTTACATATTTTATGCATGTGCAGGCTAAGTCACTTAAGTCATGTCCCACTCTGTGAGACCCTATAGTCTATAGCCCGTCAGGCTCCTCTGTCCATGGGATTCTCCAGGCAAGAATACTGGAATGGGTTGCCATTTCCTATGCCAGGGGAGCTTCTTGACCCAAGGATCAAACCCGCAACTCCAGTCTCCTGTATTGGTAGGTGAGTTCTTTACCACTAGTGCCACCTGAGAAGCCCATTGAATTGGACACAACTGAAGCGACTTAGCACACATGCACACAGTATATGCATATATATATATACATATATATATATATATAATGTGATAAATATATATGATGTGATATATATATATATTGATGTGATATATATATCACAGTCTCCCAAGCTATCCCACCCCCCTTTCCTCCACAGTGTCCATAGGTTTGTTCTCTATGTCTGTGTCTCTATTTCTGCTTTGTAAATAACTTTATCCAGGCAGTAATTTAATGCTTGCAATAGAGCTGGCCTGTCTGCTTACACATTTCCTATGCCAGGGGAGCTTCTTGACCCAAGGATCAAACCCGCAACTCCAGTCTCCTGTATTGGTAGGTGAGTTCTTTACCACTAGTGCCACCTGAGAAGCCCATTGAATTGGACACAACTGAAGCGACTTAGCACACATGCACACAGTATATGCATATATATATATACATATATATATATAATGTGATAAATATATATGATGTGATATATATATATATATGATGTGATATATATATCACAGTCTCCCAAGCTATCCCACCCCCCTTTCCTCCACAGTGTCCATAGGTTTGTTCTCTATGTCTGTGTCTCTATTTCTGCTTTGTAAATAACTTTATCCAGGCAGTAATTTAATGCTTGCAATAGAGCTGGCCTGTCTGCTTACACCCTTGCTGGGAGTGCTACCAAAGCCTGCCTCACATGCAGCCTGCTTCCACAACTTGCCTAGACTGCTTCCCACCTTTTGCATTAGAACCACGTTCCTCACTTTTGTCTCCTTGGCCCTTGGATGCCTTAGCTTCTCTAGCATCAGATTCTGCTCCGATGCCCTACTTTGGAGCTGTTCACCCTTGTCCCGTCTATCCTTTCCAGTCTATCACCTTGCAATCCCTTGCACTTCCTTGATGGATCCCCTCTGCTGAGTGACCTTCCTGCCTTGAGCATATTCCCAATGGTCCATATGAAACGAGTTTCCCTGGTAGCTAATACGGTAAAGAAGTTGCTTGCAATGCAGGAGACCCAGGTTCAATCCCTGGGTCAGGAAAATCCCCTGCTCATTCCAATATTCTTGCCAGGAAAATTCCATGGGAAGAGAAGCCTGGTGGACTACAGTCTACAGGGTCGCAAAGAGTCACACACAATTGAGAGACTAGCACTTTCACTTTCAGCCATGCCCATAGACCCAGGGAAGAAGACTGATCCTCATCAAATGCACACGTGATCATTCTGCCATCAAATAATTATTTACTGAGCACACACTATTTATCAGGCTTTATTTAAACAAATTACTAACAATATAAATAAGGCCCCTGCCTCCATGGGAATCATATTTGAGAGAAGGAAGTAGATAATAAGCAAATAAACTAATAATTAATAAGATAAATTCATACAACTAATATAAAAACATGTAATGAATAAATACCAGGCAATAATAAAAGTCTGAATTTATTGTTTTCTACATTCACCATCCTCAACACTTTATGTGGATTTAATCTTTAAACAACTTTATGAAATAGGGACAATTATACCCTTTTTTTTATAGGTGAGGAAACTGAAACTCAACAATGTTAAGAGACTTCCCCAAAGTTTAATAGATGCTAAGGGTTGAGACCAGGACTTAAAAACAGGCAATATGCTGACTCTAGAACTTATACTTTGAAAGCTGAAGCAGTTTGGAGGGGGTATATTTAAACCAAGACTTCAAAGAGATACAGAAGAGAGCAAGAACACTCTTGGGTTTCCTTTGTCTTTTTGGCAGCTGTTCACCCAAAGGAAATCCTCCAAATTATATACATTGAGGCCCCTTTGCTCCTGCAAGTTTACTAAAGGCTCTTAACCAGATGGGCTTAATTCCAAACTTGGAAAGTCTCAGAGTCTCAGTAGGTCTCCTTCCATCAGAGTGCAGAGCCCTTTAAGTCCAGGCTGAGGGTGTGGTGTTAGACACCTAAAGAGTTGCAACGAGAAGAATAACTTCCTCCATCAATCCTCTTTCTAGAAGGGATCATGGGCAGCTACCATGCGGATTTCTTTTTCTTTCTGTAGGCTAAAGCAGTGAAAATCCAATGTTCTTCTTAATTTTCTTATCTTAAAATCTTATATGCTTGTTATATCACGTTGCAAAATTGATGAATAATAGAAAATTTTAAAAAATTGTACTCAATTTCATTACCCAGAAATGTCTCATCCTCCCTGTTATGTATTTTCTTCCTTTATTTTTTCCACATAAATTATGTGTTGAGCTCATACTGCACATTTGACATGATATGTAACCTTATGATACACATTTCTGCATGTTAAAGCACATTTAAAAGCTGCATAATATTCTACCATGTGATCATATCACAACTTACAGATAATTCTCTCAGTGTTAGACATTTCAGTTCAGTTCAGTTCAGTTCAGTCACTCAGTCGTGTCCAACTCTTTGTGATCTCATGAACTGCAGCACTCCAGGCCTCCCTGTTCATCACCAACTCTCAGAGTCCACCCAAACCCACAGTGGTGTTGGAGAAGACTCTTGAGAGCCCCTTGGACTGCAAGGAGATCCAGCCAGTCCATTCTGAAGGAGATCAACCCTGGGATTTCTTTGGAAGGAATGATGCTAAATCTGAAACTTCAGTACTTTGGCCACCTCATGCGAAGAGTTGACTCATTGGAAAAAACTCTGATGCTGGGAGGGATTGGGGGCAGGAGGAGAAGGGGATGACGGAGGATGAGATGGCTGGATGACATCACTGACTCGATAGACGTGAGTCTGCGTGAACTCCGGGAGATGGTAATGAAGAGGGAGGCCTGGTGCGCTGTGATTCATGGGGTTGCAAAGAGTCGGACACGACTAAGTGACTGAACTGAACTGAAAAAAGTAAAAGCCAAAACCTTTGACTTAGTTGGCAACCAATATTCAAAGCAACCCATAATTCTTATCACTTGTTTCAAAGATTTCTTCTAGAATCAGAGATCTTAAAAATACAATTATTGAAACTATGTAACTCAGATAGGTACTTGAACTCACTTGTGAAGACTTGAACCCAAACAAAACACAGACTGGGACTTGAACTAAAGGTTTTTTAACTGAGATCACATTTGGTCCTCAGGAAGCTCAGGTTCTTGATATCTCATCACAGAAAGAATTCAGTGACAGGCTGAGTAGTAGATAAAAAGTGAGTATATTTAGAGAGAAATACACTCCAGAAACAGAATGTGGGTCATCTCAGAAGGCAAGAATGCCACCAAGGTATGAGAGTGTCAGGTTTTAGAGGCTAACGAGTGTGTGGAATAGTCAGTATTTGGGTGAAAGAGTGGTCTTTCCAGAAATTGGGCTGCCACACAGTCTTTATGGTTATAGATCTTTATGGTTAGCCTCAGAACTCAGCAATGTCCACAGGACTGAAAATGATCAGTTTTCATTTCAATCCAAAGAAAGGCAATGCTAAAGAAAGTTAAAACTACCACATAACTGGATTAATTTCACATGTGAGTGAGGTAATACTCAAAATCCTTCAAGCTAGGCTTCAACAGTACGTGCACCAAGAACTTTCAGATGCACAAACTGTGTTTAGAAAAGGCAAAGGAACCAGAGATCAAATTGCCAACATCTGTTGGATCATAGCTAAAGCAAGAAAATTCCAGAAGACACATCTGCTTCATGAACAATGCTGAAGCATTTGACTGTGTGGATCACAACAAACTGAGCAAAATTCTTAAAGAGATGGAAATATCAGATTACCTCACCTACCTCTTGAGAAACCTGTATGCAGGTCAGGTCAAAAGCGACAGTTAGAAATGGACATGGAACAATGGACTGGTTCAAAATTGGGAAAGGAGTACATCAAGACTGTATATTTTCACCCTGCATACTTATTTATATGCAGAGTACATCATGTGATATGCCAGACTGGATGAAGCACAAGCTGGGATGAAGATTGCCAGGAGAAATATCAACAATCTCAGATATGCAGATTCAGCAGTCTAATGACAGGAAGCAAAAAGAAACTAAGAATCCTCTTGATGAAGGTGAGAAAGAGCGAAAATGCTGACTTAAAACTCAACATTTAATAAACTAAGAACATTGCATCTGGTCCCATCACTTCATGGCAGAGAGATGGGGAAACAATGTAAATAGTTGCAGACTTTATTTTCTTGGGCTGCAAAATCACTGCAGATGGTGAATGCAGCCAGGAAATTAAAAGGCACTTGTTCTGAGGAAGAAAAGCTTTGACAAATCTAGACAGTGTATTAAAAAGTAGAGACATCACTTTGCCAACAAAGGTCCATATAGCCTAAGGTATGGTTTTTCCAGTAGTCATGTTTGGATGTGAGAGCTGGAATATAAAGATGGCTGAGCACTGAAGAACTGATGCTTTTGAACTGTGGTGCTGAAGAATACTCTTGAGAGTCCCTTGGACTGCAAGATCAAACCAGTCAATCTTAAAGGAAAACAACCCTGTATGTTCATTGAAAGGACTGATTCTGAAGTTTCAATATTTTGACCACCTGTTGGAAAGAAGCAACTCATTGGAAAAGAACCTGATGTTGGGAAAGATTGAAGACAGGAGGAAAAGGGGACTACAGAGGTGTGTTGATTTCATGGTATCATCCACTCAATGGACATGAATTTGAGCAAACTCTCGGAGATAGTGAAGAACAGGAAAGCCTGGCTTACTGCAGTTCATGGGGTCACAAAGACTTGGATATGACTTAGTGACTGAATAAGAGCAAAACTAAACCAATATTGGGAAACAATCTCTTCTGAAGTGAATTACTTCATCTATAGAGATCTCAAATTTCTAACAAATTTTATGCATTTACCTTAAAAATAAGTACTAGATATGACCAAAAGATGAATGCAGTTCTTTTGTAAGCATATGTAGTTTTAAGAACAATACACACACAGACACACACACAGACACACACACAGACACACACACATACACATACACCCATCCTGAAGCAAAGTGAAATAGCAAAAAACTATGCCTAAAAGTGATTAGATAGTTGATTATACCTAAAAGAAAGTGATTTCAGAGTTGTAAGCAAAGTCGAACAGATTACATGAAACAATTTAGGCAACAATGGAAAAGGGCTTCTGTTTTCAAACAATAACCAACAAACAAGAAATTGTAAATGTGTTAGATTTAAAATAAATTATATCACTAAAATACAGTATATTTTATTAATGTTTAATTGATATAGACTGAAACTAGTTTGGCATCATTTGTTGTTTAGTCGTTCAATCATGTCTGATTCTTAGTGACCCCATGGATTGCAGCATGCCAGGCTTCCCTGTCCTTCATTATCTCTTGGAGTTTTCTCAAACTCATGTCCCTTGAATCAGTGATGCTATCCAACCATCTCATTCTCTGCCATCCCCTTCTCCTACTGACATCAATCTTTCCCAGCATCCAGGCCTTTTCCTTCAGGTGGCTCTTTGCATCAGGTAGCCTAAATATTAGCACTTCAGAATCAGTCCTTCCAATGAATTATTCCAGGCTGGATCAACTGGTTTGATATTCTTAATGCCCCAAGGACTCTCAAAAGTCTTCTCTAGCACCACAGCTCAAAAGCATCCGTACTTTGGTACTCAGCCTTCTTTATGGTCCAACTCCCACATTCACACATGACAACTGGTGCCGGGGTCCAGCCCCAGTGGATCCAGGGAAATTCAAAGCGGGAATGGCGTTAGCTAGGAGAAACTTATTTATTTATTAATATAGAAATATAAGATTAGATTAGGAAGAAATAGTATAGTAGGAAATTTAGGCAGAGAAAAGAGGCTGAATAACTTGGTTACATGGAAAGCCAATAAAGGAACTTGCATCATCTACGTTGGGCCAGTGGCACCCATTTGAATATTGGAGAGTGCCCTGTCTTGGGCTCTCTTTCTCATGGATCTTAGAAGCCCGGACAAGTAAGTAGACATGGTGAGCCTCCTTATTCCAAGGGAATTCAGCCGAAAAAGGGAAGAAAAGAACGACATGGGGAAGCCCAGCATCAGTACAAGACTCCAAAAACTATTTTTCAAAATCAGCTTATATACTCCAAATTGTACATAATGGAATATGCAGTTATGTTGGGGCAGCAGTCCTGACCCTGTCTCTTATACACATCTAGATGTGTATAAGAGACAGGCTGGACACCTAAAACTAATACAGTGTTGTATTAGTTGTTAAATAAAATACAAGTTATTTTAAAAAATTAGAAACAATTCAGGAAAGATTTAAAAACTAAAATATTTTTGAAACAATTAAAAATAAATAAATACATTGTTGTTGTTTAATCACTAAATTGTGTCCATCTCTGTGTGACCCCATGGATTGTAGCCCACCAGGCTTCTTTCTTTGTGGGATTTCTCAGGCAAGAACACTGGAGAAGACTGTCATTTCCTCTTCCAGGAAATCTTCATGATCTAAGGATCGAATCAGCATCTCCTGCAAGAGGATTCTTTACCACTGCACCACGTGGAAACCCTAATGACATACATGCATACGTAAATTTTTTAAATCAGTCCTTCCTTGCTGTTTTGGGGCTTGCCCCATGCATGAGACAAATGAAATATGCTAGTTTTAATTAAAAGATAGATATAGAACAAGTAAAACAGCCTGTTGGACATATAGCTAGTTGACTGGTCTAACTTATAGAGAAATATTCAGTATGATAGACATTTTGACAGCAGAGAAGATTTTTGTTTGTCTCTTTGATTTTGTTTTTTGTTTTATTTGTGTTTGTGCATTTTAACTACATGCAATAAGAGTACTTATTTCACAAGGTTATTTGAAGTTTAAATGATACAATTTTCAATATCTCCATATCTAAAATAAGGTACCAACATATATATTATCATTATATACAGATTAAGCTAACAACTATGTAAGTATTATGGAAGCTAAAATCACCTACAGATTTTGTTGTGCAAGAAACAAGTGAGTTTGCATAGATAACAATAGCCTCTCCAGAAACGCATTAATCCATTCAATAACTATTATTTTGGTTGACGGAAATCAGTAACATTGGTAAGCTTTTCAACATGTAGCTATGTTTTCCAGCTCAAAGTAGTTCATTCTTAAAATTCTTGTCTTCTTTAACTTCCATTTTATGTATCTATTGGCAGGAAACAACTGGGAGATACGGCAACTGCATTATCATCTGCAGTCTGGAAATATTCCCTGTTTTCCGTCAAATTATACAGTCAGTAGCTGTAACAAGCTACTGCAGTTACCTTGTCCCAGTAAAGGAAGGTAGTTTCTCTTTTTCTAGATCAAGCATTATGCTTATTCAGATTTTCTATTATAATGAGGAAAACTATGGCTGTTTTTTTAGTTACATTTACATTTTTCTAGACTTTAACATTATTAAAAATGACTTTGAAGTACTTGTATTATTTTGATAAGTTAAAAACATGAGTATGTTGAGGTTTCAAATGACTACTTTAGTCTAAAGTAGTAAACCAAATGTAAAACAGCTTTACATAGATTATTCTCACTCACAGCACAAAATTCACTGTCCCAAATGTGGTAGATGCTTCAGTAAACAACTTTTAAATTTAGTAGATTACAACTCGACCATTATCCTAAACTACCAAATGAAATGATGCCTACCTAGAATATTACTGCAGATGGTGTCTGCAGCCCTGAAAATAAAAGATGCTTGCTCCTTGTAAGAAAAGCTATTGCAAAGCTAGACAGTGTATTAAAAAGCGGAAACAAATTACTTTGTCAATAAAGGTCCATATAGTCAAAGCTATGATTTTTCCTGTAGTCATGTGAGAATTGGACCGTAAAGAAGGCTTAGTGCCAAAGAACTGATCTTTTTGAACAGCAGTGTTGGAGAAGACTCTTGAGAGCCCCTTGGACTGCAAGGAGATCAAACCAGTCCATCTTAAAGGAAATCAACCCTAAATATTCATTGGAAGAACTGATGCTGAAGCTGAAGCTCCAATACTTTGGTCACCTGATGCTAAGAGCTAACTCATTAGAATAGACTCTGATGTTGGGAAAGATTGAAGGCAGGAGGAAAAGGGGACCACAGAAGATGAGATGATTGGGTGGCATCACCAACTCCATGGACATGACTTTGAGAAAACTCCAGGAGATGGTGAAGGACAAGGAAGCCTGTTGTGCTTCGGTCCACAGGGTAAAAAAGAGTCAAACATAACTGAGCAACTGAACAATAACACCTAAAAGATTATTGTTGAAAGGAACATGTTTATGTTAACATTCCAGTAAAGAACTTATATTGGTATTTATTTTTCATCCTCAAATGCAAATCACACTAAAGAAAGAGTTTAATGTCTATGCTGTTCCCTTAGTCTTTTATAAATCTATCCTAATTTTAAAATTTCATAATCAAGTAGCCATAATAGTCTAATGGGGTAAAAATGAGTCAAACATAACTGAGCAACTGAACAATAACACCTAAAATATTATTGTTGAAAGGAACATGTTTATGTTAACATTCCAGTAAAGAATTTATATTGGTATTTATTTTTCATCCTCACATGCAAATCACACTAAAGAAATAGTTTAATGTCTATGCTGTTCCCTTAGTCTTTTATAAATCTATCCTAATTTTAAAATTTTATAATCAAGTAGCCATAATAGTCTCTGACTTCAACATCATGCTGATAAGTATGAAAAAAACTAAATAATAATATGCATGAAGGATTTTCTTGTTCAAATAAAAGGGCACCTTCATAGGGAGAAACACAAGACAGCAACTCCTTACTATCTAAGACATACTATATCAGATTAGAGAGAAAATAAAATTGGCTTAGGAGTCAAAAATCTGATTTTCAGGGATCTGTAAGAACTTGGTGGTGGTGGTTAGTCTCTAAGTCATGTCTGACTCCTGCAACCCCATGGACTGTAGTCTGCCAAGATCCTCTGTTCATAAGATTTTTCCAGGGAAGAATACTGGAGTGGATTGTCATTTCCTTCTCCATGTAGCAACTTAGGAATGTATTTAAGAGTTGTAGATAAGATAACTTAATGACTAGATTAATGAAATGATTAGATTATGATTGTCTATACAAATTCAAGGTCTCAGTGTCTACAAATCTAAATACAAGATAGGTGAGAGTAATTGGTTTAGGAGTCAAAAATCTGATTTTCAGGGATCTGTAAGAACTTAATGGTGGTGGTTAGTCTCTAAGTCATGTCTGACTCCTGCAACCCCATGGACTGTAGTCTGCCAAGATCCTCTGTTCATAAGATTTTTCCAGGGAAGAATACTGGAGTGGATTGTCATTTCCTTCTCCATGTAGCAACTTAGGAATGTATTTAAGAGTTGTAGATAAGATAACTTAATGACTAGATTAATGAAATGATTAGATTATGATTGTCTATACAAATTCAAGGTCTCAGTGTCTACAAATCTAAATACAAGATAGGTGAGAGTGTTTTGGCAAGTGCCTAACTCTTTGAGAAGAGAGATATTAATTGACAGAGTACTTGATGTATGGTATAATTAGTATTCAATAAACATGTTATGTGCAAATAAGTCCACTGAATATGAGTTAGCAATGTAATATTACTGCAAAAATGTCTAATAACACTAAGAAGAAGAAAGAAAGAAAGAAAGAAAAAAGTGAAGTCGCTTAGTCATGCCCAGCTCTTTGAGACCCCATGGATAGTAGCCTGCACCAAGCTCCTCCATCCATGGGATTTTCAAGGCAAGAAATACTGGGGTGGGTTGCCATTTCCTTCTCCAGTGAATCTTCCCAACCCAGGGATCGAACCCAGGTCTCTCACATTGCAGACAGATGCTTTACCGTCTGAGCCACCAGGAAGAAGAATAAAAGTATATCATAAAAGATGATTCTTCTATTCTGTGTTCCCTGCTCTCCTGTAACAATGTCTCCATTTGCACAGCTGAATTTCAAAAAGATGTAGGGAAAATATATATAGACATCAAAAGTGACAATCAGACAAGTTCTAGCTGTGTCAAACCACACATTTTACTTTTTATGTTTTCAGAAATCAGCCATGATAGACTGAACATATATATTATTTAATATTTAGAAAGTTCAGAATTGTGTGCACTTGGATTTAAACATATTAGCTTTCTCATCATGGGCCAAAGTCAAGCTATCAACAAACTTGTTGGTCAATTATTTATGCTTAACAAGAAATATCCTATGTCTGAAATGAAAATATGATACCCATTTCATAGCTATATTTGAATAATTTGTGATGTAAACATGACTATCTTAGCTCTATATCTACCAGACAGATGATTCTCCATAAATGCACAGTTCAGTCACATCTTAATTGTTTTCTTAAAACATAAGAGACTTTTGATACAGAGAAGAAGTGTGAAGCATAATCTACTGATTCTGGAAATGCCCATCAAAGAATAGTAAACATCAGGTGCTTGAAATTAAGCTATGCATATTTCAACTGTGCCTCATCTTTTGTCTTAACATTTTATCTATCAATATTGTAACCTAGGAATAGAGTTCTAATACATTTTCTGCCTCATCCCACAATGTAATCTGTTCAACTAATCTGAATTGCTCATCGATTTCAAATTACCCTGCCACTTCCTATCTCACGTCTTTCATGCTTGCTCTTTGTCCTCAAGTGATTGCACTATCTTTATCAGACTTCTAAGTTTACATTTGTCATTTAAAACTAAGTTATAATGCAACCTCTTTATTGATTCTTGACTTTACCAAGAAAGTTGTGAAGTAAACATTCTTCTTGACCGCAAATTTAAAATATCTTTTTTAGCAATATTACCTCTTAATTACTTTCATATCTATTTGTCTTACTAAGCTGAGAGTTTATTAATGAAATTGTTGAGCATTACTTTACTTCCTGTAGCAATGAATTTTTCAGCAATTCTGACACAACCTAAAATACTTACTGAAGAAACAGAAAGAAAACCAGTGAATGATAGTTTATTAGCATCTGACTTTATTGCTTGCTTGGTATTGATCACAACTTTTATACACAAAACACTCTAATTTGACAATTTCCAGCAAAAAGTTAATAGAACATTACATACTTTATAACCTATTTTATTTATAAGGTTATACATAAAATAGTAATGGTTTGTAAGGATTTAGTTTATCCATTAAGGATAGATGGGGAAACAGTGGAAACAGTGTCAGACTTTATTTTTGGGGCTCCAAAATTACTGCAGATGGTGACTACAGCCATGAAATTAAAAGACACTTACTCTTTGGAAGAAAAGTTATGACCAACCTAGATAGCATATTCAAAAGCAGAGACCTTAACTTTGCCGACTAAGGTCCATCTAGTCAAGGCTATGGTTTTTCTAGTGGTCATGTATGGATGTGAGAGTTGGACTGTGAAGAAGGCTGAGCGCGGAAGAACTGATGCTTTTGAACAGTTGTGTTGGAGAAGACTCTTGAGAGTCCCTTGGACTGCTAGGAGATCCAGCCAGTCCATTCTGAAGGAGATCAACCCTGGGATTTCTTTGGAAGGAATGATGCTAAAGCTGACACTCCAGTACTTTGGCCACCTCAGGCAGAGTTGACTCATTGGAAAAGACTCTGATGCTGGGAGGGATTGGGGGCAGGAGAAGGGGACAACTGAGGATGAGATGGCTGGATGGCATCATGGACTGGATGGACGTGAGTCTGAGTGAACTCCGAGACATGGTGATGAACAGGAAGGCCTGGCGTGCTGCGATTCATAGGGTCACAAAGAGTCGGACACGGCTGAGCCAGTGAACTGAACTGAACTAACTTACGGAGTAATTGTAGCTATTTAATTAGCCAAAAGCCATTGTTACTACACGTAAAGAAATGTTATATAGATAAGACAATATTAACATGTGGAATTATAGATTTTGTCTAAAGTGATAGATAAAATTGATCACTGATAAGGCAGAGAATTTAGTGAGGTAAAATTGTGTGGCCAAGTTATGACTATTTCTTATTTGCATAGATTAGATGCATTCTAACTTGGATGTGTATCTTTTGCAAAATATAATAGATATTACTTACCAAAAGCAGAACAAATATAGAATATGTTATAAAATATTTTTGAGGTTATATTTCAAGACAAAATTAACTTTGTAAAACTTATTTGATTTTCTTAGTTCTCAAAAATATATAGTTGCATAAATCCTAATTTGAATGATAACTTTTAGAATATTGAGAACTGGATCTCCAAGGATAACATGTTAATAACCTTTTAAACATAAAGCATTCTATTTTTATGATAGATAAATGATAGATCTCTTCTTGTCCTATAATAATAACTTGTCTTGAGGCAGCTGTGTATGAGATAAGGCAGAGAATTTAGTGAGGTAAAATTGTGTGGCCAAGTTATGACTATTTCTTATTTGCATAGATTAGATGCATTCTAACTTGGATGTGTATCTTTTGCAAAATATAATAGATATTACTTACCAAAAGCAGAACAAATATAGAATATGTTATAAAATATTTTTGAGGTTATATTTCAAGACAAAATTAACTTTGTAAAACTTATTTGATTTTCTTAGTTCTCAAAAATATATAGTTGCATAAATCCTAATTTGAATGATAACTTTTAGAATATTGAGAACTGGATCTCCAACGATAACATGTTAATAACCTTTTAAACATAAAGCATTCTATTTTTATGATAGATAAATGATAGATCTCTTCTTGTCCTATAATAATAACTTGTCTTGAGGCAGCTGTGTATGTATATCCAATCGCTTAGTCGATTGAATTTTGTGACCCTTTGGATTGTAGCCCTCCAGGCTCCTCTGTGCCTGTGATTCCCCAGACATACTCGATTGGATTGCCATGCCCTCTTCCAGGGGATCTTCCCAACCCAGGAATGGAATGTATATCTCTCTGTCTTCTGCATTGCAGGTGGATTGTTTATCCATTGAGCCATAATGGAAGCCCCCTGAGGCAGTTAGATTTTTGTAATTCAAGTTTACAATATGTATCTTAAATTAACAAGCTGTTTTGGAAATTAATTTGTTTAAAATAGTAATACACACAATAATTTGAAAGTTGAAAAATATTAATGTGTGAAGATAATGCAAAATCTTGGTGTAAAGCTGCTTGTTCTACTTCAAATGTTGTGTTAAATCTTTTATTTTTGTATGTTTCAACTAACAATGGAAACAGAGATACTTCAGTGTCTTTTTTGGCTAAATGATGATATGTCCTAAGTGACATACTTGCAGTGATAATCGTCAATTTTTTTAGTAATGAATACTGTATAATTTGGGCTTCCCTGGTTGCACTAGTGGTAAGGAACCCAGTTGTCAATGCAGAAGACATAAGAGACATGGGTTCCATCCCTGGATGGGGAAGATCTGCAGGAGAAGGGCATGACAACCCACACCAATATTCTTGCCTGGGAAACCCCATGGAGTAAAGAGCCTAGTGGGCTATTCCATAGGGTTGCAAAGAGTCAGATACAATTAAAGTGACTTAGCATGCATGCATTGTATACTTTGAATTGAGTATGGTGTATATATCTGGCCTGTTCATAATGAGACAATTAGTCCAGATAAAGTTTGACAAACTGATATTCTATTTTATTCAAAGAATATTAAAAAAACACATAATGCAGTTCATAGTATATTAACATTCAGAAACAATATTTCCACATTTTAAGATAAACCTCTGTCAGAGCATGATTTTAGAATACACGAATCTTGCAAATAGTTTAGGTATATTTGGCAGGGCTACATGAATCTTGCCCTTTAAAGAGAAGCCCATGCTCTTTGTAGACCTTCCTTGTTCACTTTATTGGAACTAATTTCACCTATATTTGTTGCATTTTTATGGATAGAAATCTGAAAAACTAATAAAAGTTTAAAAAAATCGTTATGAAAATGTCATTGAATCAAGAGACCTCTTCAGTGGAAGGAAAGAAAAAAAAAACATGATAAATAAAATGGGAAATTGCTATTGAAAAATATCTTAGAAATTTTTCAGTAGAAAAAAAAACCCTCAAAATTATAATGTTTCAGGTAAAACTTCAGAATGCAAATGGCCTTGATATTCTGAGATAATGTGTCTTTGAAGTGAAAGATTATTTTGCTGGAGGACTCAAAGATGCCCTAGAGCACAGCATTTTGTCAGAAGAAAATGAAAAATTGCCTTTTAGACTTAGAATTTAAACTTTTGTTCTTCCTTCCTACAATATTATAAAATATTCATAGTATCTTGAGATTATAAACATTTATTACATATGCAAAAATCTTAGAAATTAGAATTTTCCTTTGTACTTCAATGCATTTAAGTACAAAAATATACAATGAAATGCATAGAACATGAAGTGATTTTCCATATTCAGAGTGTTGGGAACATTTCATTGTTCATTATAATAAAGGGCTTTTCTCTCAGAAAAAGATAATATTTAAACAATAATTATTTGACACTATGTATAAACTGGCTGTTGCATTCAGTATCAGTGATACTGAGCAGAACTCTGTGGGGCTCCTGGACACAAAGCCTATCTGTGTCCCTTATTTCTTTGATTATAGGAAATAGGTATCATTCAGTGTCCATGACCTCCCCTGAATTCTAAATGGCAGATTCAATGGTTGCTAATTAGAGAAGAGAGGGGATTTAAGACCAGGAAGAAATAATATTAGAAACAATATAAGAAGCATATTGCAGTTTTGGGTAAGGTCCTGGTTCCCCATCAACACACAACAGTATCTTTGGACTGTATTGTAGACACTGAAACCCCTTCCAGATGGGAGAAGTTAATGGTTAAAGAGGGTACGCTGTCCATAAGCATGTAGACCCCAGGCCAGTTGGAACCTGAAGGTTGATGATGCTCAGTCCTACTTGCCTCACCACCAGCCCATCAGAAGAATGTCCACTAGATCACACCCTGCTTGAACCATGACAGTAAAACTTCTCACTCTCCCCTCCAAGTAGGGACATATAGATTTTAGGGCAGAAGCCAGCTCTGTCCCCCTGTGTCTGGTCAAGTAATAAAGTTATCCTTTTCTATTTCACCCAAAACTCTATGTTTAATATTAGATTTGGCACTGGTATACAGAGAAGCTGAGCCTTTGGCATCATCAGGACTATAAGAAAATCAAAATACTGAGCCTTTAATTTATAAATGAAGTTGATGAAGAAGAAGTAGGGAGAGGAAAGAGAACGTCCTTGTTCTTTTTCCATCTCCTCTTTCCTCTCCTTACTTCTTTCTCATCAACTTCATCTAGATGCAATTTTATAATAATGAATTTTAATATTTAATAGTACAGTTTAATACATTCTATAAAATGAATACATATGTGTAACCAATACCAAAATCTAGGTATAAAATACTTTCATTATCCCCAAAAGTTCCCTCGTGTCTTTTTGATGTCATATCTATATCCATGAAATTGGCCCAGTAGATTATATTTGCATATTGCAAAACTTTGTAGGATTAAAATTATATAGCATGTACAATTTTTGACTTTCACTTACACAGTGGTTTTGGAAAATATCCATAGTTTATTGTGTAATTAAAATATTTTATAAAAATTTTTTGATATGGATCACTTTTAAAACTTTAATTGAATTTGTTACAATGTTGCTCCTGTTTTATGTTTTAAGGTATAAAATACTTTCATTATCCCCAAAAGTTCCCTCGTGTCTTTTTGATGTCATATCTATATCCATGAAATTGGCCCAGTAGATTATATTTGCATATTGCAAAACTTTGTAGGATTAAAATTATATAGCATGTACAATTTTTGACTTTCACTTACACAGTGGTTTTGAAAAATATCCATAGTTTATTGTGTAATTAAAATATTTTATAAAAATTTTTTGATATGGATCACTTTTAAAGCTTTAATTGAATTTGTTACAATGTTGCTCCTGTTTTATGTTTTGTTTTTTTGGCCAAGAGGCATGTGGAATCATAGCTCCTAGACTAGGGATTAAACCCATATCCCCTGCATTGGAAGGTGAAGCACTGGACCACCAGAGACATCTCAGAGTGTATATTACTTTTATCTCTAAGTAATATTTTATTATACAGATATACCCCAGTGTGTATCTATCCACGTGATGGACATTTGGGTTGTTTTTGCATTTTTTGAAAAAGCTTCTAAAAATTTGAGAGTAGATAAGAAACTGCTGCACTATCTTATAAAAGCAGTGGTATGATTTTACATTTTCTATAGCAGTGAAGAGGTGTTCTGATTTTTCCTCTCATCCTCGTAAACATTTGGTGTTTTCACCATTCTGATTAACCATTCTAGTTGCTATATTATAGTATTGTTAGGGGAAGCACACTGGTTGAAACCTCCCACCCTGGCCAGGTACCATAGTAACC
>SJYC01011834.1:0-22279 GCA_006408675.1 Madoqua kirkii | reverse complement strand
GAAGTGAAGTGAAGTCGCTCAGTCGTGTCTGACTCTTTGAGACCCCATGGACTGTAGCCCACCAGGCTCCTTTGTCCATGAGATTCTCCAGGCAAGAATACAGGAGTGGGTTGGCATTTCCCTGCGTAGTGACACCTCTCTCTTTTCCACATCCATTGGTTACATGTCAACGCACACAATAACCTTGGATTTTAAGTAGGCAATATTGAGCCTATCATTTTGTTAAGTTATTGTGATTTTAGTTCTAAGATTCTTTGCCATAAGTTGTTTCTCTGGAAGCAGTTCTGCCCCACTAATTAGCTGTAAGATAATCTTGCCCTAAAAAATAAAATAATGAAAATAAAAGAGATACATTTAAAAAAGACATATATAATGATTAATGAAAATTTTTGAAGATTTTATTGTGGAAAGTGAAAGTACTAAAGCTGTTTGAACGCATTTAAAATGTATGTGGAATTGATCCTGAAAGCTTGGCTTCTGTAAACTGGTGCCAAATCAAATCTCAATTTTAGGTGACATAGAAAAGAGCTTTATTGCTTTGCTAGGAAAAGGAAAACACAGTGGGCTTCTGCCTCAGAAAATGATGTGTCCCAACCTGGGAGGGTTTGATGAGGCATTTTATAGCAATGGAGCAAGGTGGATGGGGTTGCTGACAAGATTAGGGTGTGTGCAGGCTCTTGATGAGTGTCTCTAACCTTTTTAATCTTACCTCAGATGGTTTTATGACTACTCCTCACTTGATTAGCAATCTGCCCTTTGGAATGCAGGGAAGATCATGGAGGCTGGAGTTTGCCTATAAGAAGCTGAGGAAAAAATGTCTTCCATGCTCAGGAATCTCAAAGGGTCTTCCCTTTCAGAATCATTACATTAGTGACCATAACTGATTTTATTCTGTGAATTGTATCAAGCACTTTAAAGACTTTTCTTCATAGTATTATGCTTTTTTGTTTGTTTGTTTTGCTTCTTTTTTGGTGTTTCACTTTTTTCTTTTTCAGTGTTAAAATCCCCTTCTTCATTAAGTATAAGTTGTCAAATATTAGAATGTTTTGTATTGTGTAATGAAAATTTTATACACTGTTGTGTGTTCCTGGCATACTGTCACATGTCCACTGATAGATGTTCCAAAATAGTGTGGGAAACATGGGGTCAGCTCTCTGGACAGAGTCTTGTCTTCTTTCTCCTCCAAGGAAGTGTGTTTCAAAGTAAGAAACCAATTCTTAGAGCAAATCATCATCATCAGTCAGGTGGATAAAGCCATTGATAAAATTGCTGAATGGAAGGAATGGTAAAACTGTAATGAATTTAATTTTTCATTAAATTCAGCAATACTTTGACAGCACAACTCCTGTCCAGTATCAATGGTAAATATGTTTTGCCATATGAAATAAAGAGCCAGTTGTAGGTGTATTGGGGTATATCTTAGAGAAGGTGATAACATTATTTTTCTCAAAGTTGATCACTAAATATTAGAATTTAATATTGGCCATAAGTTCTCCATAATTTTATATATTCCCTGGTGGCTCAGTTGTAAAGAATCTGCCTAGCAATGCAAGAGACATGGGTTTAATCCTTGGTCCTGGGCGATCCCACATGCTGCAGAACAACAAAGCCTTTGCCCACAACTACTGAGCCTGTGCTCTAGACCTCAGGAGCTGAAACACTGAAACCCACAAGTGCTAGAGCCCATGATTCACAAGAGAAGCCACCACAATGAGAAACCCACTTACTGCAAGTAGAGAGTAACCCCCACTCACAGAAGCTATGGAAAAGCCCGCATAGCAATGAAGACACAACACAGCCAAACGTAATTAAATAAATAAATAAAATTATTTGAAAAAATCTGCTGTAAGCCTCCTCAGATTTCCTTGGAAGTAAAATCAATGAGGTATGCTGTTATTTCTTAGCAATATATGTAACATATATAACTGGTAGTACACATAAATTTTTAAATACTTAAATGTTTCATCACATATCCAGTCTGTTGTTGTGGTTCAGTCACTAAGTTGTGTCCAACTCTTTGAGACCCTATGGACTGCATCACCCAGGCTTCCTTGTCCTTCACTATCTCCCAGAGTTTGCTCACACTTATATTCATAAAGTCAGTGATGCCATCCAACCATCTCATCCTCTGTTGCCCCCTTTGCCTTTTGCTTTGAGTCTTTCCCAGCATCAGGGTCTTTTCCAATGAGTCAGCTGTTTGCATCATGTGGCTAAAGTACTGCAGTTTCAACTTCAGTACCAGTATTTCCAATGAATATTCAGAACTGATTTCCTTTAGGATTGGCTGGTTTGATCTCCTTGCTGTCCAAGGGACTCTCAAGAGTCTTCTCCAACACCACAACTCAAAAGAATCAGTTCTTTGTCGCCCAGTCTTATGATCCAATTCTCACATCCATACATGGTTACTGGAAAAACCATAGCTTTGACAATACAGTCCTTTTTAAGCAAAGTGATGTCTTTGCTTTTTAATACACTGTCTAGTTTTGTCATAGCTTTCCTTCCAAGAAGCAAGCATCTGTATAGTTTACCAAATCATCTAAATCAGAAGATTCTGTCAGTTCAGTTCAGTTCAGTCACTCAGTCATGTGCTTCTCTTTATGAACCTGAGGAATACAGCACACCAGGTCTCCTTGTCGATCACCAACTCCTGGAGCCTACTCAAACTCATGGCCATCACATCAGTGATGTCATCCAACCATCTTGTCTTCTGTCGACCCCTTATCCTCCCACTTTCAATCTTTTCCCAGCATCAGGGTCTTTTCCAATGAATTCGTGCTTCACATCAGGGGGCCAAAGTATTAGAGTTTCAGCTGCAGCATCAGTCCTTCCAATGAATATTCTGGACTGATTTCCTTTAGGATTGTCTGTTTGGATCTCCTTGAAGTCAAAGGGACTCTCAAGAGGCTTTTCCCACACCGCAGTTCAAAAGCATCGATTCTTCAGCACTCAGCTTTCTTTATAGTCCAACTTTCACATTCATACATGACTACTGGAAAAATCATAGCTTTGACTGGATGGACATTTGTTGGTAAAGTAATGTCTCTGCTTTTTAATATGCTGTTTAGGTTGGTCATAGCTTTTCTTTCAAGGAGTAAGTGTCTTTTAATTTCATGACTGAAGTCACCATCTGTAATGATTTTGGATCCCAGTAAAATAAAGTCTCTCACTGTTTTCCATTGTTTCCTCGTCTATTTGCCCTGAAGTGATGGGACCAGATGCTGTGATCTTCGTTTTCTGAATGTTGAGCTTTAAGCCAACTTTTTCACTCTCTTCTTTCATGTTACCAAAATTCTGTCTACATCACGTTCTCCACCATTAAATAGCAAAATATTTTCACCATTGTCAAGAAACTTATACGCACCAGGAGTCACATAACCATTTCTTTGTTTTCATAGGAGGCACCTAGTTCATCTCTTGCTTCCAGCTTATAATATGATTACTAGATTTGATAAAGATAGTATTAGAAAACAAGCTGTTGTATTTAAGCTAGCTAAGGAATTAATAATTAATGCTCTAAAGGACAGTTGTGAATTCACAGCTGCCTCCTTTATATTGCTAGATCTTGGTAGGCTTTTGGTTCTGATGGATGGAAGGAATGAGTGTACACAAAAGGATCTGCAAACTGGTATGTTGTCATTGTCTAGCACAGTACAATCTGTCCTTACACTCCCTTATTTCACACTTTCAGTAAGTGTTTTCATAATTTTATCTTCTAACAAGTCGATATACATAGCTATCATCATGCATTATTTCATGAATGCGTGTCTCAGTTCAGTTCAGTTGCTCAGTCATGTCTGACTCTTTGCGACCCCATGGACTGCAGCACACCATGATTCCCTGTCCATCATGCATTATTTCATGAATGTATGCATACTCTTTGATCACTAAGTTTTATATAATGCAAAATAATTTTCTTTCTTGTTTGTTTGATGATGATAAGTTACCAAACATTACCTGTAACAACTTTGGCTGGATCATTTTCAGGTCCAGATGAATCCCCTTTTCCTTACCAGCATGCAAGTATATTCTCAGAATACCTTCAAGTTAAGCCTATTCAAGAGATGATGAAATGTAATTTAACATAATAATTAACCCCTGATGTAAAATTATTTATACTGAGATTTAAGAATTGTAAAAAGCAGGTGAGTTTTGATTAGTAATCATAATTACTAATAATTAACATCTGTTTTGTAGTTATGAAGTGCTAGGCACTGTTTTAAACATTTATTTCACATTTATTTCATATGATATAAAACAAAGATTGTGAATAAAATTGAAAAGTGCAAATAAAATTCCTTAATTATAAAGCTAACTACTGTTGTATTATAGTATATGTTTCCAGATAGTCTAATTTTTCATATTTTTTCTTTGTATTTAAAAACCTTATTATGATTCACATATACTTCTCATTCACACAATTTTGGTGCACATGGATTCACTAGACACTCCAGTTCCAATCCTGCAGTACAAGAGGAATAAATCAACTTATTGACAGTAAACTCCCACAGCCAATGTTGTTATAACTTACACTTGAAAATAACTGTCATTATTCTGTACCAGAGGAATATATGCTAGTACTGAAACACAGATGCCATTTGAATTGGAAAATTAAGTTCACAAATATAAATGACCACAAGACCTTAGGCTTAAAACTAGTATGATCAGTACATTGTGTGAGATAATTTACACACATTAGAAGAAAGTCATTACACACTGAGATAACAGTCTTAAATAGCAGAATATGGTGAATGCACTAAATAAAAATGAAATAAAACATTTACCAGAATGTAAGTATTGACGTGCCTAAGGAATATACCACAGCAAACTTTAAATTGGTTATAGCATAGTTTTTATATGAAGCAACTTAGCAGCAGCAGCAGTTTTTATATGTAATCATATTTTTCATATATAAAGACACATTCTTCTAAGTGAATAAATTTGAGCAAAGAATTGGAAAAAATAGTGTGAGGTTTTGCCTTTTATTCAATAAGAAGCCAAGAGATAGACCTAATGATGTTTTGGGAAAATGAGGAACCACCAGCACTGGCTCCTTATGAACCAATTAGATTGTATTTGAAGAGAAAATTATTTATGCAACCACAAAATAAATTCAGAAAATTTATTCCCTAGAACTACCTTTATTTCTTCCATTGTCAATTTTTCCTACCTTTGCTATAGAAGGTTTTTTTGATTGCTTAAGAGAAAAGCCAAGTCAATACATAGTCCTACAAATACATGTTATTAAAAAATAAACATTTTACACTAACTGATGAAGAATAAAACATGATTGTATGCTACTTTGTACCTGAAGGGAAGTATCATGATTTATAGGCAGTCATAACCATATATGTTATAATATAAATCACTCAAAAGAAAGGGAAGTATATAAGAAAATTCAAAAGTGCAAGTTCACTTGAATACACACACACACACACATACACACTAAACATATCTGCTAAATTTATTTTACTCATACTGTCCTATATGTATTCATCCCATTTAACAAACATATTATACTCAATTTCAATAATATTTACTTCTAATCTGATACAATATTTGTACCTGAAATGCAAATTATATCTATAATTTTCCAAAGGATGGCAGGCACATTTTTATAAGGTTCCAAGTACTTCAACATGGTCTTTCTGTTTTGATGCAAGTTGTAATTTCTACTGAGAATGTTATTCTGAGGTTAAATGATAATTTCATCTCCCCCAGTGCACCCAGACACAATGGCAGTGAAAAAAATAAAACCTCTCCTTTGGAAAAAGAATGAAGTTGGGAAAAATAATTTGTAACATATTCTCTCTTTCAGTCCAGGAGAAAACAACAACAGCAACAACAACAAAAACAACAAACCATTCTGCCCAATAGCATGTGCTTAGGTTAGTGAATTTAGCTGTCTCCATATTTGTTTACTAGCATTATATATATAGAATGTTTACCTTTTATGAGGAAGAGAAGTTAGGGATGTTCATGCATTCTGTGTTGCTTCCATCGTGTCTGACTCTTTGTAACACTATTCACATAGTCTGCTAGGCTCCTTTGCCTATGGGATTCTCTAGGCAAGAATACTAGTGTGGGTTGCCAAGCCCTCTTCCAGGGGATCTTCCTGACCCATGGGTGAAGCCGTGCCTCTTATGCCTTCTATACTGACAGGTGAGTTCTTTACCACTAGTGCCACCTGGGAAGTCCAAGAAGTTAGGGATGGTCTTAGTCTGCTCTGGCTTCCAGGTGGCACAATGGTAAAGAATCTGTCTGCGAATGTTCGCGACTTGGGAGATGCTGGTTTGATCCTGGAGAGGGAAAATCTCTTGGAAGAGGAAATGGCAACACACTCTTGTGTTCTTGCCTGGAAAATTCCCTTGCACAGAGGAGCTGGGTGGGCTATGTAGTCCATGTGGTCAAAAATAGTCAGACATGAGTGGGCAACTGAGCACACATACACACTTGGTCTGTTCTGTTTCTGTAACCAAATTCTGGTAGCTCATAAACAACATCCAATTATTTCTCACAGTTCTGCAGGCTGGAAAATCTAAGAGCAAGTTGCCAGCATGTTCGTGATCTAGGGACAATCCTGACACTTTCCTCTTGTATCTTCACTACATAAAAGAGAGCAAGATCTCTGTGGAGTCTGATAAGCCTATTCTTGAGGCTCCCCCAATCATGATCCGGGCGCTCTCCAAATATTGCACTTCTTTATACCATTACTTCTAGGCATCAGGATTTCAATATATGAATTTTGGAGGGATGCAAACATTCAGACTATAGCAAGGGGAAATGTTTGACAGTTTTGAGGTTGCCTCCAACAAGGCACCTCCTCTAAAATCTCAACCTAGATTTCATTCAAAACTAGGAATTATTTTTTTTTAGTAACCAAAATAATTTAGTAACCATGAATCAGACAGTCAACTTTGTGGTTTTCTTCTCTAATTATTAGACGTTATAGCTCTTTCTGTCCTTTCAAACCTTGGCTTACTGACTTATGTTTAGTCCCAGAGTTAATCTATGTCTCTATAAACCATGATATAACTCAATTGGTAGAAATTTATAATGGAACCAGTTTTTAACTATTTTAGAAACTTTCAGCAGAAAATATGTATGGGGTTCAATGTAATATTTAGGAAAATCTAGAGTAAAGGAGAAATATAATGTGAACCTCAGATGTGAGTCATATATCTGTGTGTACAATTTTAAGTACTCAAGCAATATAACTGAAAAAATTAAAAATGATGATATTCAATTATATAATTATTTAATCCAATATATCTAAAAGTGTGTATGTTTTATACACTGAAAGCACATGTCAATACTCAATACCCCAGCACTGTGGTATTAATGTGGACAGATCAAGCTTTTTTATTTCTTTGTATGCTAATTTCCCCCTTACTATCATTTATGATTCACACTCAATTTTGCTGTCACTAGCTTTACCTTGGAGCACAAAGATCTATTCCATTATTCCATAATTGATAGTCATTCCAGATTTTTGGTTACTTAAAAAAAAAAAAAGAATACTACCATGTGCTTTGATCTTCTTTCATAAAGATCGTTTCATATTGCAGCTAAGAAGTACTCAACCAACTACAACATTGTCACATATTTCTCCAGTGTTCTAAATCTCAATTCACAGTTACCACTATACCCCAATTTAAATTAAAAATATGTTTCTGTTCCTTGTCACATTCTGTGCTCTCATACCTTTTTTCTATGCTACTCATGGTGTTTTCTATTAAAGTGAAAAATTCAGCTCTGACTCTGGTCAGTAAAGGATGTTCCATGGAACTAATAACCACAGTGCTCAGCATCTTACATGGTAAGATAAGAGAAGACTCATTTCTAGAACACAAAATAATGACGAAGTTCCTGCCTTTCTCTCTGCCTCTTGGTTCTGCTTATCTCTATAAGTACTCTGCTTATCCTATCAGTAGGAATGTTCTGTGTCGGAATAAATAAAATGTTGAGACTTGTGCTTCACAGTTTCCCTGACCCTATGAGAGGGAGCATCAGTCTGATCATGTCCCTGTTTAGCTGCTTGTGCACCAAGTCATGCTCATTGGATATGGCATCCCTGCCGTGGTCCTACAAGTGCTGGAAACAAAGAGACCTGAAAATCAAAAACTATCATAGTTTGCTAAAATGAGGCTTTCATCTTGATACTTAGGCATCTACATTATCTGCTTGACTTAATCAGTCAAGACAAAATATCTCCAGAGAATCCTCTTTTATTATATCAACTCAGAGCAATCCTAATTAGCTGTCTTTTCTCTAGCTTAATATGTATGGAAAGATTATAGCAGGTAGATCAAGTTTGGCAAACCCAATATATTTATAATATTTATACTAACCAGTGTATTATTTCTGAAGAATACATTATGAAGAGTGAAACTAGTGAAAATAATGAACAGTGAAACTCCATTATTTCCCATTAATCTGAAGAGTGGTATATCTGATCCTTCTGCACACATTTATGTTGTGAAGGGCCCTGATAGATTTGGAGGTAAAGTGGCATCAGTGTCAAACCAAACATCTTTCAGGTAGATCTAAAACCAATTTCTTTTTTAACAGGACTGCTGAGATAACCATCAGGCTTAAGATACAATGTTAATATAACAATAGGCTGGGATTAATTTTTTTGCCATAAAGATGTTCACATCATCTTGAGATTTTCAATATCCAAGTCCATTATATATCAAAAGCCACACAACTCAATAGCAAAAAAACACAAACAATTCAATTTTTTAAAATGGGCAGAAGATCTGAATCACATTTATTTGATGAAGACATACAGACAGCTAACAGGTACATGAAAAGATGCTCAACATCACTAATTATTAGGGAAATTCAAACCAAAACGACAATGAGTTATCATTTCATACCTCTCAAAATGGCTACTTTCAAAAAGACAATACATAACAAGTATTAGTGAAGATGTGGAGAAAAGGAAAATCTTGTGCACAGCTGGTGGAGTGAAAATTGGTGTTGCCACTATGGAAAATAGTATGGAGGTTCTTGAATAAATTTAAAACAGAACTTCCAAATAATCCAGCAATTCAACTTACAATATTTATTCAAAGGAAACAAAAATGCTATCTCAAAAAGATATACACAACCCCATGTTCTTTGCAGCATTATACATTATTTGTAACAAACAAGATATGGGAAAAAAAATTGAGTGACTATCAACAGATGAATGGTTCAGTTTAGTTCAATTGCTCAGTCATGTCCAACTCTTTGTGACCCTATGAATTGCAGCACGCCAGGCCTCTCTGTCTATCACCAACTCCTGGAGTTCACCCAAACTCATGTGCATTGAATTGGAAAATAGTATGGAGGTTCTTGAATAAATTTAAAACAGAACTTCCAAATAATCCAGCAATTCAACTTACAATATTTATTCAAAGGAAACAAAAATGCTATCTCAAAAAGATATACACAACCCCATGTTCTTTGCAGCATTATACATTATTTGTAACAAACAAGATATGGGAAAAAAAATTGAGTGACTATCAACAGATGAATGGTTCAGTTTAGTTCAATTGCTCAGTCATGTCCAACTCTTTGTGACCCTATGAATTGCAGCACGCCAGGCCTCTCTGTCTATCACCAACTCCTGGAGTTCACCCAAACTCATGTGCATTGAATTGGTGATGCCATCCAGCCATCTCATCCTCTGTCGTCCCCTTCTCCTCCTTTCCCCAATCCCTCCCAGCATCAGGGTCTTTTCCAGTGAGTCAACTCTTTGCATGAGATGGCCAAAGTATTGGAGTTTCAGCCTCAGTCATTCCAATGAAGACCCAGGACTGGTCTCCTTTAGGATGGACTGGTTGGATCTCCTTGCAGTTAGGGAATATCTAATAAATACATGTATACACACATTCAGTTCAGTTCAGTCACTCAGTCATATCCAACTCTTTGCAATCCCATGGGCTGCAGCATGCCAGGCTTCCCTGTCCATCACCAACTCCTGAGCTTGTTCAAACTCATATCCATTGAACTTGGGGTTGCCATCCAACCATCTCATCCTCTGTTGACACCTTCTCTCTCTGTCTTCAATCTTTCCCAGCATCAAGGTCTTTTCAAATAAGTCAGTTCTTCCCATCCAGTGGCCAAAGTATTGGAACTTCAGCTTCAGCATCAGTCTTTCCAATGAAAACTCAGAACTGATTTCCTTTAGTATTGACTGGTTGGATCTCCTTGATCAAACTGTTCAAGGGAATCTCAAGACTTCTCCAATACCACAGTTTAAAAGCATCACTTCTTTGGCACTCAGCTTTTTTTATGGTCCAACACTCACATCCATACATGACTATTTAAAAAACCATAGCTTTGAATATATGAACCTTTGTCAGGAAAGTAATGCCTCTGCTTTTTAATATGATGTCTAGATTTGTCATAGCTTTTCTTCCAAGGAGCAAGTGTCATTTAAGTTCAAAGCAGCAGTCACCATCTGCAGTGATTTTGGAGCCCAGAAAAATAAATCAGCCACTGTGTCCATTATTTCCCCTTTTATTTGCCATGAAGTCATGATTTCAGATACCATGATCTTCATATTTTGAATGTTGAGGTTTTAGCTAGTTTTTACACTCTCCTCTTTCACTTTCATCAGGAAGCTCTTTAGTTCTTCACTTTCTGCTATAAGGGAGGTGGCATCTGCATATCTGAAATTATTGGTATTTCTCCCCACAATCTTGATTCCAGCTTGTGCTTCATCCAGTCCAGCATTTCACATGATGTACTCTGCACAGAAGTTAAATAAGCAAAGTGACAATATACAGACTTGATGTACTCCTTTCTCAATTTGGAACCAGTCTGTTGTTCCATGTCTGGTACTAACTGAGGCTTCTTGACCTGTATACAGATTTCTCGATGCAGGTAAGGTGGTCCAGTATTCCCACTTCTTCAAGAATTTTCCACAGTTTGTTGTGATCCACACAGTCAAAGACCTTAACATAGTCAGTGAAGCAGAAGTAGATGTTTTTCTGGAATTCTCTTGCTTTTTTCTATGGTCCAGCAGATGTTGGCGATTTGATCTCTAATTCCTCTGCCTTTTCTAAAACCAGCTTGGACATCTGGAAGTTCTGGGTTCATGGATAGTTGAAGCCTAGGTTAGAGAATATTGAGCATTACTTTGCTAGCCTCTGAAATGAGTGCAATGGTGTGGTAGTTTGAACATTCTTTGGTATTTCCTTTCTTTGGGATTGGAATGAAAAGTGACTTTTTTCCAATCCTGTGGCCACTGCTGAGTTTGCCTAATTTGCTGCCATATTGAGTGCAGCAATTTAACAGTGTCATCTTTTAGGATTTATAATAGCTCAACTGGAATTCCACCACCTCCACTAGTTTTGTTCATAGTGATGCTTCCTAAGGCTCACTTAACTTTGCACTCCAAAATGTCTGGCTTTAGGTGAGTGATCACACCATCAAGGTTATTGGTATGAAGAGTTTTTCTGTATAGTTCTGTGTATTCTTGCCACCTCTTCTTCTGTACATATATATTCAACTAACAGTCAGCTGTAGAAAAGAATGAAACCTTTCCATTTGGGACAACAGGGACCTTATGCTAAGGGCATTATGCTAAGTGAAAACAGTGACAAAAAATAACTTTAGATACAGAAAACAGATGAGGTGCTGCCAAATGGAAAGGGGATAGGCAAAACAGGTGAGGTGGGTCAGAATGTCCAATCTTCTAGGTATAAAATAATTTTTGGAGATATAAAGATGAACGTGGTGACTACAGTTAATAATTCTGTATTGCATAGCTGACAGTTGCTAGGAGACTAGATCTTAAAAATTCAGAAGAAAAAAAATATAACTGTATGGTGATGCGTATGAAATAGATGTAGCGTGGTGACCATTTCAAAACATATAAACATGTCAAACCACAATGCTATACATCTGAAACGAACATAATGTTCTCTATCGATTACACCTTAATTAAAAATAAAAAAAGACCACTCTGGCTATTTCTGCCTATCAGAGGCCTAAGTGTTGGAAGTTGTGGACCATCTTTAAGCCTGGCTGAGGGAGTTTTCAGAAGGGAACCACTGAAGAAGGCACCTGATGCCTTCAAACCGGTTCTGACCTCTGCTTTGGTGGCGGTTGTCTTAGGAGCCACAGCAGGACATTCAGTCTGGGGTCGCAGCCTTTGCAGCACCGGCCAGCTCATCCTTGTTAAGTTACTCCTCAGTAGTGCCGAGGCATGACCATCCGCGGGTGCTCATGGGAGCGGCAGGCATGCCTGTGCAGAACCCCGGCCAGCCTCCACCACTTCCGCTGGAGTCAGCTCCATTGTGGTAGCTCTGGCGTCGTGTCCTCAGCAGTAGAGGAGAGTCTGTGACCAGAGCTGTATAGGCAGATTCATAGAAGAAGCCTTTAATGCCGGTGGTCATGAAAGCCTCAGGGTCCATCGCCACCGGAAGTCGCGACTCCTGGGAAAGCCACCAGTCCCCTGTGAGTGAGGTTCCAGGAGGGAGGTGGCCAGCAGTAGGAGTGGTGCTCACGGCCTGACTTGCGGCCTGGTCTTCTTGGAGGATATAATAGGTCAGCCTAGTTTCCAGTGCAAACAGTGGTGCCTGATCTGCCAGCAGGAGCTTCCTCCAGGTTCTCATCAAATTTAAAGGTACCTCCATCACTTTTCAGGGCTTCCCTGATGGCTCAGATGGTAAAGTGTCTGCCTGCAATGCAGGAGACCCAGGTTCAGTCCCTGAGTCGGGACGATCCCCTGGAGAAGGAAGTGGCAACCCACCCCAGTACTCTTGCCTGGAATATTCCATGGACTGAGAAGCCTGATAGGCTGCAGTCTACCTACCAGGCTTCTCAGTCCATGGGGTTGCAAAGAGTCACTGAGTGACTTCACTTTCACTTTCCATCACTTTTTCTTTTGTACGTGTTCCCTTCCTTTTGAGAGTGAATGTTGTTGCTACTTAAGCGGGTTCCTGCTACACGGGACTTGAAGACATCGTCCATCACTTGCAGGCATCAAGGGCTCAGGGCATTGTGAAAGCTTCTTTTTAGGCAGGATGGAGACCCAGAACAATGCTGTGTGACCCCTCTCCAGGCAGCACGGAATGATTTGCTTGGTGGCACTGGTCTTGAGAGGCTTGGCTGTGGGTCTTATTATAATTATTAATCAGTATTCAGTCTCTACTTGTGAAACACAAGAGGATTTTATTTATAGACCATCTTAGTGTTACATGTAGCTTGTAACAAAATAATAGTAAAATTAAAGAGATTAAAGTAACAAAAGAATCCTTGTCTCACATTTTTTTGAGACATTTAATTTCAATTGTATTTTTTTCTGTTCCTTTAGAGGCTTTACTTTGTGTCATATTTCTTCTAAAAACTTACAGTATTCCATTTTTTTTTAAGGGGGACACACCGTGCTGCCTGTGGTATCATAGTTCCCGCACCAGAGATCCACATCCCATTCATTGGAAGCACAGAGCCTTAATCACTGGACCCAAGGAATTCCCTGTAACTTATGAATACAATGACAATGATTTTCTGAATTCCTTATTTTCAATATATTTTGATATCATCAGGATCTCCCGATCTTATCACCTTTTTGTCTCTTCATCAGTCTGTCCTTAATCTTTTTCTTTCCTAGACTGGCCTAGATCTCAGTTTTCAACTCTCATCCTGTATGTCTTTAACTCCTTTGCTCTGTATTCAGATATCTCCCCAAACAAACTGCAAACTTAGTAAAAAATAAATAAATGAATAAATAAATAATGTACTGTATGGAAATTAACTTCTATGGGAAATTCTACTGAAGAAATACAAAACACACCCACACTTATACCTACCAAATCCACCTCCACCACTCACTCCAGGATCCAATGAAGTGATACACTGAATTCTTTTTTCCTAACCTGAATCAGGCTTCCTTTGTGGGTCAGATGGTAAAGCGTCTGCCTGCAATGCTGGAGACGTGGGTTTTATCCCTGGGTGGGGAAGATCCCCTGGAAAAGGAAATGGCAACCCACTCCAGTACTCTTGCCTGGAAAATACCATGGATGGAGGAACCATCCATGTAGGCTATGGTCCATGGGGTTACAAATAGTCGGACATGACTGAGCAAATTCACTTTCACAGCCTGAATCATTAGTTAGCAGGTTTTAATATAAAATGTCTCAGTTATCCCCACTATGTTTCAAAAAGCCATTCCAAGCATTTAACATGATTTGTTTAATTCTCCTATACTAACATCCATCATTCCATCATTCTCAAATGCATCACCACCTCATCAAAAACAAATGAAAAGCAAGCAAAGAAGCCAATTAATTGGAGCTTCACTTAAGTTGTTCTGTTCCACCTACCAGAGATATTACTATTTTCCATTATCCTTCCCTGTAGTTAATACCTCCATATTCCTTTCAAATTACATGATGTCTTGCATATTTCCTTAAATTTTTCTAATTCAAACAAATGAAAAAAACTCACCTCTATCTCCTTTTAGAAAAGACATTCAAATTAGTCTATTGAAATTAAATTTAAGATACAAGTGGGAATAGTTATACCCAAAGTCTAACAGATAACCTGAAGAGACTTTGGTTAGTTTGGATATCTCAGGCTAGTTGCCTCTAGCAATAAGCCATTTTATTTTATTTGAGTTTCATAAAAGTCACTGAGTTCTTTGAATTCATCATGGTATGCATGGTGCCATGAAGGAGAAATTGGTCCAAAGTGACCCAGGAAAGACTGTGTAAGTTGGAAACTTTTGCAGAACACTACTATTGATGATAGACAAGAGGCCCAACCCATGAAGCTGCTGGAAATTTGTGTGATAGGTGTTAGTAAAATTCTGTGGCTGAAGGTATCATTAGATCTGTATGGAATGGTAAGTAATGGAGGGTGAGTAATTTCAAATTCATGACCTCCATTCTTAATCATTAATAGGATTTACTCCTTTAAGAAGAAAATGCAGTGCTAAAAGTGTTTGTGTAAGGAGTCTCACACTTTTCACTTCCTAAATTAAATACTGAAATGATTTTGTCAGTACATTGGACCCAAGTAAAATTTTTAATGCTTTTCCTAATAAGTTGTATTTCATTGTTAAGATAATTGTATGACGTAAAGAAAACATGATGGATATTTCTATAACATGCTCCCTTGCTTATTGATAGCTTAAGATGAACTATGTCAGATTCATGATCTCTGAAGAAGAAAATTTAGTTTTAGGACCAGAGATGAGGCTTGATTAGTTAGAGCTTTTGTGTAACAGAATTTTATTAAAGTATAGGAAGAGATAGAGAAAGCTTCTGATATAGACATCAGAAGGGGTCAGAGAGTCTTATCAAGGCCTAACATAGTTTTTCAGTTGGTTATGAGACAGTCATTTCCTAGGCAGGTTGATAAGAAGTCTAGGGGTCCCCAAGGAGAAAGAGGTCCAGAATTCTCAAGGAGGAAGAAAGGACAAACTTTTTCCCCCTCTACATTCTTTAGGATTATATAACAATGATGTATCCTGCCTGAGGACAGTCTCTGGATTAAAGCTTCTGGCTAATCCTGTTATCTTAAAATGTAAATTATGGGAGTAGGTCTGATGATGTCTTTACAACCTCCAGACATTCTTTTGATTCATTGGAGAGTATATAACTCCACTGCTAACACTAGCAAGGGGGTACTCTTTCTGCCCCCTTCTGATGCCTATGTCAAAAGCTTTCTCTATCTGCTTTATACTTTAATAAAACTTTATTACACAAAAGCTCTGAGTGATCAAGCCTCATCTCTGGCCCCAGATTGAATTCTTCTTCTCAGGAGACCAAGTATCCTGGCATCTTTGCATAGTTCAGAAACAACTTTTCAGTTACTAATAATAGAAAGGTCTTACCAGACCCACAGAAAGGCAATGTCAAAGAATGCTCAAACCATGGCACAATGGCATTCATCTCACACATTAGTAAAGTAATGCTCAAAATTCTCCAAGCCAGGATTCTAAAATATGTGAACCGTGAATTTCCAGATGTTCAAGCTGGTTTTAGAAAAGGCAGAGGAATCAGAAATTGCCAATGCCCACTGGATCATCAAAAAAGGAAGCAAGTTCCAGAAAAACATATATTTCTTCTTTATTGACTGTGCCAAAGCTTTTTACTGTGTGGATCACAATAAACTGTGGAAAACTCTCAGAGATGGGAATAGCAGACCACCTGACCTGCCTCTTGAGAAATCTGCATACAGGTCAGGAAACAACAGTCAGAACTGAACATGAAACAACATACTGTTTCCAAATAGAAAAAAGGAGTATGTCAAGGCTGTATGCAGGTCAGGAAGTAACAGTTAGAACTGAACATGGAACAACAGACTGGTTCCAAATAGGAAAAAGAGTATGTCAAGGCTATATATTGTTACCCTGCTTATTTAACTTCTATGCAGAGTGCATCATGAGAAATGCTGGACTGGAAGAAAAACAAGCTGGAATCAAGATTGGTGGGAGAAATATCAATAACCTCAGACAGGCAGGTGACAGCACCCTTATGGCAGAAAGTGAAGAGGAACTAAAAATCTTCTTGATAAAAGTGAAAGAGGAGAGTGAAAAAGTTGCCCTAAAGCTCAACATTGAGAAAACGAAGATCATGGCATCCAGTCCCATCACTTCATGGGAAATAGATGGGGAAACAATAGAAACACTTGGGGCTCAAAAATCACTGCAGATGGTGATTGCAGTCATGAAATTAAAAGATGCTTACTCCTTGGAAGAAAAGCTATGACCAACCTAGATAGCATATTTAAAAACAGAGATATTACTTTGCTGACTAAGGTCCATCTAGTCCAGGCTATGGTTTTTCTTGTGGTCATGTACGGATGTGAGAGTTGGACTGTGAAGAAGGCTGAGCACCAAAGAATTGATGCTTTTGAACAGTGGTGTTGGAGAAGACTCTTGAGAGTCCCTTGGACTGCAAGGAGATCCAACCAGTCCATTCTGAAGGAGATCAGCCCTGGGATTTCTTTGGAAGGAATGACGCTAAAAGTGAAACTCCAATAATTTGGCCACCTCATGCGAAGAGCTGATTCATTGAAAAAGACTCTGATGATGGGAGGGATTAGGGACAGGAGGAGAAGGGGACGACAGAGGATGAGATGGCTGGATGGCAATACCAACTCGATGGACGTGAGTCTGAGTAAACTCTGGGAGTTGGTGATGGACATGGAGGGCTGGCATGCTGAGATTCATAGGGTCACAAAGAGTCAGACATGACTGAGCGACTGAACTGAAGGCTGTATATTGTCACCCTGCTTATTTAACTTCAGTACAGAGTACATCATGAGAAATGTTGTGCTGGAGGAAGCACAAGATGGAATCAAGATTGCCAAGAGAAATATCAACCTCAGACACCACCCTTATGACAGAAAGTGAAACAGAACTAAAAAGTCTCTTAATGAAAGTGAAAGAGGATAGTTGGTTTAAATCTCAACATTCAGAAAACTAAGATCATGGCATCTGATCTCATCATTTCATGGCAAGGAGATTGGAAACAGTGGAAACAGTGTCAGACTTTATTTGGGGGGGCTCCAAAATCACTGCAGGTGGTGACTACAGCTATGAAATTAAAATACACTCCTTGGAAGGAAAGTTATGACTAACCTATATAGCATATTCAAAAGCAGAGACATTGCTTTGCCAACAAAGGGCCAGCTAGTCAAGGCTATGATTTAGATGTGAGAATTGGACTCTGAAGTAAGCTGTGTGCTGAAGAATTGATGCTTTTGAACTGTGGTATTGGAGAAGACTCTTGAGAGTCCCTTGGCCTACAAGGAGATCCAGTCTATCGTAAAGGAAATCAGTCCTTAATATTCATTGAAGGACTGATTTTGAAGCTGAAACTCCAATACTTTGGTCACATGATGTGAAGAACTGACTCATTTGAAAAGACCTTGATTCTGGGAAAGATTGAAGGCAGAAGGAGAAGGGGATGCCAGAGCATGGGATGGTTGGATGACATCACCAACTCAATAGACATGAGTTTGAGTAAACTCCAGGAGTTGATGATGGACAGGGAGGCCTAGTGTGCTGCAGTCCATGGGGTTGCAAACAGTTAGAACTGAGTGACTCAGCTGAAGCAGAGTCACTCCCACAATATGCATCTTAAAATAACAGGATTAGAACTAACAATAGAAAGGTCTTACCAGACTCACTCCTAAAACATATGTCTTAATATTAAGATTAGTCAGCAGGTTACTGTTGAGAAGGAGAAATTTGTCCTCAAGCAACATACATTGTTATTATATAATCATTAGAACAGAGCTTAAGGAAAAACATGCCCTTGAGCAAGGGCATGCCCTTCCCTGGTGGCTTAGAGGTTAAAGCATCTGCCTCCAATGTGGTTTGATCCCTGGGTCAGGAAGATCCCTTGGAGAAGGAAATAGCAATCCACTCCAGTATTCTTGCCTGGAGAATCCCATGGATGGAGAAGCTTAGTAGGTTACAGTCCATGGGGTCGCAAAGAGTTGGACATGACTGAGCGACTCCACCTTCACCTTCAGTTATTAGCTCAGGGCTTAAAGAAGTTAGTCATAAATATTGTTGTCATAACAACTCAGAGTTAAGAAAAAATGCTTTATGCGACTAAGAAAAAGAAATGTAGGAAAAAAAAGTTTGTCCTTTTCTCCTCCTTTAGAACCCTGAATTCCTTTCTCCTGCTCAAGGACCCTAGACCCCTTCCTTCTTGATGGCCCAGGAGTTTTATCAATCTGCCTAAGAATTAACTCTCTCAATATGTCCCTAAATTCTCACATTTACAGGATGTCTTCCTAAATTTCCCCACAATTTTCTTCAGTGTGCCATACAAATATTATCACTTTAATTAACACTCCAGTACCTCATCTTTCACCATCCCTTGTTAGCTGGGCTTTGCAGAAGAGAATCTTGTCAATCAATTTTTTTACTTCATCACCTGCCATTCAACACGAAGTCTACATAACTATTCATTAACAACCATGACTTTATTACAAAACAGTTTGGGGTTTTAAATAATCTTCTGGTAGCCAATGGAGCAGAAAATTCTTAAACTTAATGTATGTGATCACTCCTGAATTGTAGGCACAATCTTTTTCAAGAATGGTGGTCTTGACTTTTGTGACAGCATTTTTAACCCCTAGCCTCTTTTTTGGTTGTCCTACTCATTGTGGACAGCTTTTCCTTCATTCGCTGTGGGATTCACCAGGATTTCTCTTCAGTCATCTTATTTTGTGCTACGTGCATGTATGCATGCTCAGTTGCTTCAGTCGCATCTGACTATTTGCTTCTCTGACTATAGCATGACAGGCTGCTCTGTCCATAGGATTTTTAGGCAAGAATACTGGAGTGGGTTGCTGTGCTCCTTTCCACTGTATTTTCCTGACCCAGAGAATGAACCCATGTCTCTTATATCTCCTGCATTGGCAAGTGGGTTCTTTACCACTAGCGCCACATGGGAAGCCCCTGTGCTACCTGCTCTTATCTAAATATTATCAATACACTCATGATTATGTAATCTTTCTCTCTAACACGAACTTCATTGTTGAATTTCAGACTTGTGAAACTGCTTCCTCTTTGAATGGTGACCTCAGCTAAAGTGTGGGGATGAGACTTTGTTATATTTTGTGATTCCATATTCTCCTGTTTTACATGCTCTGCAGTCAAACTACAGCCTTGGGTACCTCCTAGACTCCTTTTCTCCTTTACCTTTGATATTCAGATTCATCCATGCTACAAATTCCACTACCTGACTGTTTCCAAATTCCTTTGATTTCCAACAAAATCATCATTTTGCTACTGCTCAGGCAGTGATTTACTTTTATTAATCTCAAAGCCTCAGAATCTGTTTGTCATATTGCTGGTCAAATGTTCTTTATAAACTCTTACATATCTCTTCTCATATTTCTTCATGAAATCTTTATTTCTTTTATCTAATCTCTTAAACATAGTTAAGTAAGATCATTTATAGACTAATGATCAAACTTTTTAATCTCTGATATAAATGATTTACCCTCAAAATTCATTTTGTCACCATGCAAAACTAATTGAACATAAGCTAGTACATAAGCCTCTGATGTCTCTGTGCTATAACTCAGCCTGAAACTGCTTTAGTGATTAACCTTTGCTCTATTTAGTTATCACGTCTGCTATAAAGCTTCAGTTTAGACACTACATCTTGTGACTTGTGGAAATTAAGCTTTCAGTATTCCCACAATGTTTCTTCTTTCTACTCCTGAGGCTTTCCCATTCATTCTGCATTATTTGACTTTATTTTCATTAGTTTCTTAAAGTCAGTAGCTTTTGGATTTCCTCTAGATATTTTTAGCAAAAACATATCAAATAAAATAAAATAGTAAAATATCATTTATTGAAAATAAAATGAAAGAGGATATCCTGTTTCTGCTAGAGTCTGGTACATCATTGAATCAGGTGATTTTCCTTGTTTGAATTTTGCTGATGTTCTCATTGTATTGCTTTTGCCATCATATTACTTTATGTCATCACAGTAAGAAAAATACATTCAAAAGAACAAAGATACATGAATATATTAGAAAATGTAGAGATATAATATCATCAGTTAAGATAAAATACCTTTTAACATATGAAATTCTAGGTTTTGTTCATTTTAATACATTATTTTTACATTTTTATCCTGTGACAGTCCTAGAATTTTTTTTAAAGCTTGGTCAAATTTTGTACTTAGCATACTCAAATTTTATATATAAAAAATGTAAAACATAATTTTATTAAAAATTACACAGTTTAAAAAAAATACTTAAAAATGATCATTACTTAAGAGGGAGACAAGCTACTTGCTTTGCTAAAGGGAATTGGCAATAAAAAAGAAAAAAAGCTAATTGCATAACTTGAATCTCTTTTTGCAAATATTATTCCAGGAGAAAATTTTTATGACTGTTTCACTTACTTGAATACTTTAATGTGCGCCAATTATGAATGGTAATATAGCCATAGATTCCTTATAATAATAACAATGATAATAGCAATAATATATAGTCTTAAGGTGGGGCTTCCCCTGTGGTTCAATGGTAAAGAATCTGCTTGCCAAGCAGAAGATGTGGGTTCAATCCCTGGATTAGGAAGATCCCTGGAGTAGGAAATGGCAACTCACTCCAGTATTCTTTGCTGGGAAATCCCATGGACAGAGAAGCCTGGCAAGTTACAGTCCACAGGGTCACAAAAGTCAGACATGACTTAGTGACTGAATAACAACAGTACTTAAGATAGCAGAGTCAGTTTTTCATTAGATTATTTAGCTAAATACATAGAATTTTAACAAAACAATAGTTATACAGTTTAGTGAATGCAATATGACATTTTCAGTAGCATTGTATAGTAGTTCATAATAATGCTGCTGCTATGTCGCTCCAGTCGTGTCTGACTCTGTGAGACCCTATAGATGGCAGCCCACTGGGCTCCCCCGTCTCTGGTATTTTCCAGCCAAGAACACTGGAGTGGTTGCCATTTCGTTCTCCAAGTTCATAATAATGGAGAACAATAAATTATTTCTCAGTTCAGTTCTGTTCAGTTGCTCAATCATTTCCAACTCTTTCAGTTCAGTTCAGTCGCTCAGTTGTGTCCAACTCTTTGCGACTCCATAAATCCCAGCACACTAGGCCTCCCTGTCCATCACCATCTCCCAGAGTTCACTCAGACTCATGTCCATTGAGTCAGTGATGTCATTCAGCCATCTCATCTTCTGTCATCCCCTTCTCCTCCTGCCCCCAATCCCAGGGCTAATCTCCTTTAGATTGGACTAAATGCATCTAATACACCCTTTTTAGGTACATGTGGGATTAAATATTTTTACTATATATTAGCTAATTAGTGAATTTATCTAGGTTAAGAAAATTTATTACAAGAATATATTGTCATTGACATGAGAAACTTAAAACTTCAAGAAAATTTCATTGCAGATTTATTTTTTTAAATTTTTTCCAAGTAATGTATGCAGAAGATTAGAAAACAAATCATACAGAAAAGCTTACAATGACAAGTAAAAGACCGTTGTGTGTGTGTGTGTGTGTGTGTTCCTAAGCTTACAAATTCATTTATAAAGTTTAAAGAAGTACCTTCAGTTTTCTGATATAAGATAGTCAAGTTCTACTTTTGTCAATAATAATATTACAAACCCCCATAATCAACTTTTCCTATTACAAAAATGTTCATATGCTGTGCTTTACTTAGTGGCTCAGTTCAGTTCAGTTGTTGCTCAATCGTGTCCGACTCTTTGCGACCCCATGAATCGCAGCACATCAGGCCTCCCTGTCCATCACCAACTCCTGGAGTTCACTCAGACTC
>SJYC01011827.1:0-11561 GCA_006408675.1 Madoqua kirkii | reverse complement strand
ATTGACATTTAAAGTATTAAAAGTCACAATATTCATGATGAATGATGAATTTTTTGCTATAAGAAAGTATTTTTTACATGCATCAGTAAGAATCATATGATTGTCAAGGCATAGAAATCATAAAACAAAATTCTGTTTATAAACAGTTATTAATGCAAGAGAGGAAAGAAGTAGTTTCCTTGAACTATATAAAATAAAAGTATCCATTATTCATTTAGTAAGAGTCTCAAAAATACTCTGAAAACTCATATTTTGATATAACTTTACTTGGCTTCTGATACTTCCAGTCAAACCATGAATGCACAGTGCCTCTGAAACAGCAGTGTTAGGGACTGAAATAAAGGTCCATAATAATGATCTTGAAGGCTAGTAAGGAAATGGGAGCTTAGTATGAAAGGGAGGTACACTTGACAACTGAGGGATGTATATCTGAAAACGTGCTGATCTTAGAAAAATTTTTCAAGAGCAATTTTCCGTATGAAATAATGGCAAAAGGTATCATTACCTAGTGTTCAAGATGCCTGACACGGCAGTTGATTAGCTGTCAGTCTCTGGGCTGCAGTGAAGGGCTGCTGGGTGTCTCTGCATCTGCCTGCTGCCCAGGGAAGGACTGGTGCTCTGAGCAGAGAGGACCTGCTCACAAACCTTCCCTGGGTTCCTTCCATACTCATTCTACCTACAGGATACTAGGGACGAAAAGCAATTTCGGTGCATGACTTTTGTGTGCTTTTGTCACCAGAGTTTCCAGTGACCAAAATGGTGCCGACTTGGCAGGAGGTAAGGGCAAAGCACAAGTTGTCAGGAATTCAGAGTTTGCTTCCATCAGTGCTGATGACCATGAAGAGCTCTTCCAGACAGGAGAGGGAGTGAAGCCTTGTAGGCGATGCATCTTACGAGCCACTGATGGTGATGAGTTATCTTCCTTCAGTACCTCTCAATATCTGTCTTTTGAGATGCAGCCTGCGATTGCACCGTTTGAGTCACTGTCATTTAAATGATGTGTAGCAGCACTGTTTTAGCTGGGATCTAGCAGAGAAAAAAAGGGTCAAATCTTGCTTTCAAAAGAATTTCAGGAAATACTGACAAAGACGAGCAAATGAATATGTATTATAAAATGACTGAGTTCATAAGGACTATGAAGAAAAATAAAACACAGTAAGGGGGGTGGAATGTGATGGGAATTAAAGATAAAGGGGTTACAGTGGTCCAATAAAGAACACTTTTATGGATGATGTAGTATGTGAAATAAGAACAGAATGCAGGGGCCATGGTGAGAGGAGTATACAGTGATTCTGGTTGTTGTCTAGGTTACCTAGAGAAGAAATCATCTTCCAACAAATATCTCTCAAATCTGTTGATATTCTCTAGACTGGTAGTCTATTGCCCCATCATTTCTCACTTAAAGCATACTTTAATCTCAGTTCCTCTTCCTTTCGTAAGGCATAGCAATGGTTTGCACAAAATTTTGTCTTTCAACTTTGTGCCTCACTTCAGAGTTCCCTCTGCCTGAACTGCTTTATCCATCTGCCTTGCCCCTTACATTTCCGTGGCACCCAGTAACTCTTCAGGTTTCAATCAGCAGAATATTTTCACTTTAGCAAGTTGTCTTTGATGAAGAATGCAGCTGACATCTTTATAGTCTGCCCGGCTCCCATCCCATCTCCCGTTGTACCCTGTGCTCCCGCTCCTTCCACACTAGGCTAGTGGATTTGTTAGCAGCAAAATTATCCCCCCCCCCCACCAGGTAAGCACTTTTGCCAAGCTAACTTTGAAGAGCCCCTTATCTCCCTGAAGAAATACTTGGTGACATTTTTACCAAAATGATCAAGGAAAATGTTATAAAAAGGAGTCAATACCAGTAAACAGAATGAAAACATGGACAATCCTGACCACAATGATCCATCCACGGACCCAGCTTTCCTAGAAATCAGTCAATCCTTAGAATCTAGAGTTATGCAAGAGAAAAAGCAAAAGCTGAAACATATCAATTTGATGATTTTAAAATTAAAGTTAAAATTAAACAAATATTGTCTCACATATCATCACCACTAATAAAGGTAAGACATTAGATTGTACCTCCATGTTCCTCTCTAAGACCCTAAGATTTGGGAACAGAAGGAAAATGTTGCTAGTTTGCTATAACATTCACAGAGTTCACTCGTGTATCTATCACATTGTATCACTTGGAACATATTTGTAAAAATCTGGAAAAAAAAGGACAACAATCTCTGTCATATTTTCCATGTCACTTTATCTCATAATCCTAGGCAGACAACTATTGAGTCTATGTTGAGGTTTCTTCCCATTTCTTTAAAATTTCCTTTTATTTTGATATAAGCATTTCTTACCCTTCTGTGTTATCCCTATGACCACACCTTATGGGGGCTTCAAGTTAATCTCCCTTAACTTCAGAAATATTCAAGGAGGTCTCCATAATCAGCAGGGATTTCCAGTCATTTTATGGCATGTATCATAAGAGGAGATTTATGACTATATAGATCACAACTGAAAAAAAAAAACAAAACAGAAAAACCTAGTGACTCATTCATCCAAGACTTCTAGTGACTTTGCAGACATGGTTTCTCTAGATTTATTTATTTTTTTAATGGTTGATATCAGCCTCATTTTATTTATTTATGTAAATATAATTTTTTTTTAAATTGGAAGTTAATTACTTTACAATATTGTATTGGTTTACTTTTGCTGGAAGTACCTAAAATAGTTTTTGGTTTCTTTAAAAAATTATGATGAAACAAAACAGAACACCAAGTGTTTCCAAGAACTGGAAAATAAAAAATGGAAGGTGAGAATTGTTTACTGGGGATTGTTATACTCTAAGAGACTGAAACGACATAGCAGCAGTAGCAGCAGCAAGTGAACAATATATGCTGACTTTCCGAGGCATGGTATTCCAAGTGACTCCTTAAATTATCATGTGTGCTCAAATAAGTTGTCCTTTGAAGGCGTGGCTTAGGAAGGCTAACTGTCCTGTGCTCAGATGCTCAGTAGTGTTCCACTCTTTGCAACCCCATGGACTGAAGCCCACCAGGCTCCTCGGCCCATGAGATTTCCCATGAGGCTCCAGGCAAGAATACTGGAGTGTGAATTGGCACTGGAATGTGCAGCCATTCCCTTCTCCAGTGGACCTTCTAAACTCAGATAAAACCTGAATCTCCTCCATTACAGGTGGATTCTTTACCACTGAGTCACCTGGGAAGCCCAGAAGGCCAATTAGCTTTTACCAAAACCAAAACCAAAAAAAATAACAACAGCCAAAAAAAAAAAAAGGTAAAAGTTTGGTTACAAGACTTGGTGGACTGGTTGCTTTTGTCATTATGGAATTGCCTATAGATAGAAAATTACTCACTTGGGATTTCAAGTCCTCAGCCCAAGCATGATAAAAAAGGTTTTGATACATTTTAAAGGGGTTCCTAAATGGCACAGTGGTAAATAATCTGCCTGCCAATGCAAGAGATACAAGATTCTTGAGTTTGATCCCTGGGTCGGGAAGATTCCCTGGAGTAAGAAATGACAACTCACTCTAATATTCTTGCCTGGAAAATTCCTTGGACGGAGGAACCTGGTAGGCTGTTACAGTCCATGGGGTCACAAAGAATCAGACACGACTGAGCACACACACACACACAGCACAGCCTTTTAAATATCACTCCTTAAAACACCAGACCCATTTAACCTTGTGGTTTTAATTAAGCAGTGACTGAATTAAAAGCATAGGTAAATCACTTACATGAAATTTAGAGCATTAATTAGGAAAAATTATCACCCTCAAATTTCAGCTAAGTGTATATGTGGAAGGATTTAGATGGATCTGGGCATTGAGCTACAAGCTAGATAGTTTATATGCTAGGTGTTTCATGACTCTGAAAGCAACAGGCAGTGGTGTGGGTTATTATTCTGGGTGGAGTGATGGATCCTGCCACATAATGGTTGTAAAGACACATATCTGCAGTTCAGAAGACATCCAGGGATACTGCATTGTCCTTCCAAGTCTAATTGGTAAAACCACTGACTCCAACACAGTCAAGGCTAACAAGAAACGTCCACAAAGTTAACAATCATGAAAAATTAAAATGATAGCTGAGAGTAAGAAAGAAATAGGTAGTAGAAAAAGGAAACCAAAAAATTTTCCAGGTAGTGGAAAAAGGAAATTAAAAATAAAAACAAACAAACAAAACCAGCAATACCTCAAGAGTAGTTGTAGCCTTTTAGTAATAGTGAGGTAGACCTCATCCATCACATTTTAATTTACACATATTTGATTAATTAATTGGAGAAGGAAATGGCAACCCACTCTAGTGTTCTTGCCTGGAGAATTCCAGGGATGGGAAAGCCTGATGGGCTGCCCTCTATGAGGTCTCACAGAGTCAGACAAGACTGAAGCGACTTAGCAGCAGCAGCAATTAATTAATATTAATATTTAATACCATATATTTTAATGAATTTAATTGCCACTACTTTCCTTATTCTTAAATATTAAATATAAGTTGTGTTGGTGCTCATTACCTTATAATTTTTTTTCTGATGATCACAGAACAGTATATCTTAAGTAGGAAAAAAACATAAGCATCACCCAGACATGGATACAGTGATTTATTCAAATGTGGATTTCTATTGTGAGGAGGGACCTTCAGGAAATCTTCACTAAATAAGGAGAGACCTGCATTACATTAGATCAAAGTGAAAGGTTATTGCTGAGCCTTGAAAGACACTGGGATTCTTGGCCTCTGGAGGAGAGGAATTCAATCTAGGGCCAGTGACGAGGCTTTATTGATCAGAGCTTTTGTGTAATAAAGTTGTTAGATAGTTAGAATAAGAAAAAAAAGAGTCCAGAATGGTGGTGGCTAAAAGACAAGGAAAGGAAAAGCCTGTTAAAATATAACAAAGGAAGGTCCAGGACTGGAGTGAAGACCTCAGGTAGAACAAACAGCATTCCTGGTTAGCCCAGTTTACATAGTGCAGGTCCAAGGGGAGTAGGAAGACATATAAAAAGAGGAGCCAAAGGCCACGGGGCTCTCAGTCTCTCTCTTCTCTTTGCATCTCATTCTCTTTGCGAGGGTTGGCATGCCCTCACACCTCGAGGATGTATTTTCTTTTATTTTCTAGATAAAACTGAACTGTAACAGGGAGCTATAACACTGGTCTGTCTGAGAGCTGTAACACTGGTCCATTACGTCAAGGTTTTTATTGTGATGAGACAGAACCGAGGAAATTACACACTCCTGTGGCAAAGTTTTATTAAAGTATAAAAGAGATAGAGAAAGCTTCTGACATAGACATCAGAAGGGGGCAGAAAGAGTACCCTCTTGCTAATTTTTAGCAAGGAGTCATATACCTATTAGCAAGCTGCTAAGAGAAAACGTCTCAAAACTGAGAGAGTGGCACCAGGCCCCTCACCCACAACATGCATTTTGAGATAACATTGGCAAAATGTGAGTCATCCAGGGTCATTAAACAGTTAATGTGATTCTTGAAGAAAGGCAAGTTTCTAAACAAATACATAGTCTCATTAACATAGCTTAAGAACATTTGTATGGGTAAAATATACTGGTTTGTTGAGCAATATGGGTTCTGAGTCTTAGGTGGAAGTGACTTGAAAAAAGACTGAGTCTAGGGTAAATGCATAGTTCAGTAACATAGCTTAAGAAAAAACATTTCAACAAGAAAAATGCACTGGTTAGATCCAGGTTTGAGAAATTTTTAAGTTTAGGTGGAACCAGGTGTCATCATGGCAACACAGAATTTTAAAAGAAATTTTAATTTTGTATAGAGAAGGAAAAGAGAGTCTGACACATGTAGTTTGTTTCTTCCTGCATTGTAAGAGAAAGACAAAAAATGTCTGACACTTGCAGCCTATTTTATCTATTTGGAGACCCCTAGCCTTCCTGCCTGTTACACTCTCAAAAGCATGCTGTTGTTGATTTTCTTTTTATTCAAAAGTTAAAATGTAAGCCATTGTGTTAAACTGTGGGAAAAGATGGAATTTTGGCAATAACATCAATTCCAAAATCCGTATAGGATTTCCCAGTAACTCAGGGAATTCTCAATATGTATCTTGAGTACCTTGCCTGGGTAGGATTTAAAGTCCCACCAATCAGTAAATGATGTGTGAGAATCAGAAGGCAGAAGGGATAGGAGTGTCTTATTAATTTCTCTATAGTAGTGGGAAGCAAAAGTGTGTGTTTTGTAAAAGTGAGGATTTTTTTTCCCCCATCAGCTGTTTAGGTCATTTTCCTCTCATGCACTTGCCTTGGTGCTGCAATGCAGGAGTAATAATTAGAGGCAGTGCTTTGATAAGGCATGGTGGGGGGAAGCAGCAACTTACTGATTTTCTTGATAAAACTCATGAAGAGAGACTTCCATGATGGTCCAGTGGTTAAGACTCCACACTCCCACTCTTCCATTGCAGGGGACACCAGTTTGATCCCTGGTTGGGGAACTGAGATCCTGCATGCCACCTGATGAGGCAAAAAATAAACTCATGAGTATTCTTTTGGTGGCTGAGTAATACTCCATTGTGCACCTGGAGCCAATTATACAGAGTGAAGTAAGCCAGAAAGAAAAACACCAATACCGTATACTGGAAGAAACACAAGCTGGAATCAAGATTGCTGGGAGAAATATCAATAACCTCATATATGCAGATGACACCACTCTTATTGCAAAAAGTGAAGAGGAACTAAAAAGCCCCTTGATGAAAGTAAAAGAGGAGAGTGATAAAGTTGGCTTAAAGCTCAACATTCAGAAAATAAAGATCATGACATCCGGTTCCATCAGTCCATGGGAAATAGATGGAGAAACAGTGGAAATAGTGTCAGACTTTATTTTGGGGGGCTCCAAAATTACTGCAGATGGTGACTGTAGCCATGAAATTAAAAGACGCTTCCTCTTTGGAAGAAAAGTTATGATAAACCTAGATAGCATATTCAAGAGCAGAGACATTACTTTTCCAACAAAGGTCCATCTAGTCAAGGCTATGGTTTTTCCAGTAGTCATGTGTGGATGTGAAGTTGGACTGTAAAGAAGGCTGAGCACCGAAGAATTGATGCTTTTGAACTGTGGTGTTGGAGAAGACTCAGTCCATTCTGAAGAAGATCAACCCTGGGAATTCTTTGGAAGGAATTATGCTAAAGCTGAAACTCCAATACTTTGACCCCCTCATGTGAAGAGTTGACTCACTGGAAAAGACTTTGATTCTGGGAGGGATTGGGGACAGGAGAAGAAGGGGACAACTGAGGATGAGATGGCTGGATGGCATCATTGACTCTATGGATGTGAGTCTGGGTGAACTCTAGGAGTTGGTGATGGACAGGGAGGCTTGGCTTGCTGCGATTCATGGGGTCACAAAGAGTTGGACATGACTGAGTGACTGAACTGAATTGAACATACATATATGGAATTTAGAAAGAGGGTAACTATAACCCTGTATGCGAGACAGCAAAGGAGACGCAGATGTACAGAACAGACGTTTTGACTCTGTGGGAGAGGGAGAGGGTGGGATGATTTGGGAGAATGGCATTGAAACATGTATAATATAATATAAGAAATGAATCGCCAGTTTAGGTTCAATTCATGATACAAGATGCTTGGGGTTGGTGCACTGGGATAACCTAGAGGCACAGTATGGAGAGGGAGGTGAGAGGGGGTTTCAGGAGTGGGAACTTATGTACACCTGTGGCAGATTCATGTTGATGTATGGCAAAACAAATACAGTATTGTAAAGTAAAATAAATAAATAAATAAAAAAACGAGTAAAATCTGAAGACTGCAACTGTCTTCTTGCTTTCACATCTTTAGTTACCAAACAATGTATAAGTATCTGATTTGAAGTATTTGATACCTCTTGCTTGAAATGAAAATGTAAATATGCCTCTTCTACAGTAAATCCTGATTGATTCAGGTAAACAATATACCATTAACTCAGCACGGAGGAGCCTGGTAGGTTGCAGTCCGTGGGGTCGCTAAGAGTCGGATAACACTGAGCGACTTCACTTTCACTTTTCACTTTCATGAATTGGAGAAGGAAATGGCAACCCACTCCAGTGTTCTTGCCTGGAGAATCCCAGGGACAGGAGAGCCTGCTGCCGTCTATAGGGTCGCATAGAGTTGGACACGACTGAAGTGACAGCAGCAGCCAAATTCTCTTTCCATAGAGAATTACACAGTTTTGAAATTCTGAATATGAGACAGTGGTGTTTCTGAAATGATACCAGTTTCATAGTTTCATGTATGTATTACTAGAATGCATAAGAAAATATATTTCTATCTGCATACTTACTGTTGCCAATTATTTTTGTTTTATAGGAAAAATTAGTGTTTGAAAATGTACAGAAGCACATTAACAAAATCTTTAACATGTCAAATAATGATTTATTCTGTAAGCTACAATCTTTTCATAAGCATTGATCTTGATGAAACAGTCAAATGTGCACTTGGCAAGTTGAGATTTTCAGCTGGCACATCACTGGGCTATTTGCATCTGACAAACAAAAGCATTCTGAGAACCATCACATGGGAAATTGCAAACTGTCAAAGAGTGAGTATAGAGAATTATAGATGAGGTTCAAAGCTTTCTTTTATGTGTGACATCAACTTTTTTAAAAACTAGTGTTCTAACCATGCTTTCAAATGACTGTTCACATAACAGAAAGAAAAACAAGAAACATAAAAACTGTCAAAAAATAAAAAGGAAGTAGAAGTCAAGTCAGATATAGCAATATGAAATAATAATCAACTAAAACAAAATAAAAAATTAAAACACATTTATAGGTAGGTATGCACATGTATAGATGTATGAATATATAGATGTGCATATATATATATATATATATATATGTGTGTGTGTATAGAATAAGCAACCATCTATTTTTGTTTGTGGATCTGGATGACTAGGTGGAATTTTAGAACAATGGAGGAAGTTCGGCATCTTAAAAGTAATTTTCAGCCTCTCACACTGCTACACATAGCAAGAGCAGTCATTATAATAATTACTATAATTATCATATGGAAAAGCATCTTGCAGTCATGCTTCGTGGTCATTATTCTACTTGCCCCTCATAAAAATATAGAATTGTTAATTGTGTTTTAACAAGAAGGTATTATGGAGAATGTTTATGGATTAACTTTGCTACTTCATTAATTCAGAGGTTCCTCATGAATAATCCACAACAGTGCATCTCTTTTCAGCTCAAGATTTTCCTTTATTTTTGCCTTTCTCTCAAGTATTTATAAGCAAGAAACAAGAACTTTATTAAAAGGGACTTAACAGTCCCCACAACTTGACTAAACCTCAGACATTTTAAAAAATTAACTTGTACTGGAGTATAATTGCAGCATGCAGCCTGGCATGCCGAAGTCTGTGGGGTCACAGAGTCAGACGTGATTGGGCAACTGAACAATAGCTAACTTACAATTTTGTATTAGTTTCTACTGTATATCTAAGTGAATCAAGTTACATATATACACTCTTGTTTAGATTCTATCCCATAAAGATCATTATATAGTATTAAATAGAGTTCCCTGTGTTATACAGTAGGTCCTTATTGGTTATTTATTTTATATATAATAGTATATGTATTATATATGTGTGAATCCCTGTCTCCCAATTTACTCCAGATATTTTTTCCCTGATATTCTGACTCTTCAGTCATGTATTTTAGAAAATGAAAATTCCTTCCTTCCAGGTAGAGCTAGTGGTAAAGAATCTGCCTGGCAGTGCAAGAGATGTAAGAGACATGGGTTTCACCCATGAGTTGGGAAGATCCCTAGAGAAATATCCACTCTAGTGTTCTTGCCTGGAGAATTTCATGGACAGAGGACCCTGGCAGGCTATGGTCCATGGGGTCACAGAGTCAGACACGACTATAGCAACTTAGCACACACAAAGCCCTTCATCAATATGTGAATGTTTTATAACCCTGGAGTGTCTTTCTCAAGAACCTGGGAGTTGTCCTTCCTAAAAGTAATAAGAAAGATAGAGTCAAAAAGGGCAGACTTTGGGGCACAGTGGAGGAGGGATAAGGAGGGATGACCTGACGGAGTAGTATTGAAACATATACATTAGCATGTGTAAAATAAATATAGTCAGTGAGAATTTGCTGTATGTTGCAGGCAACCCAAAGCCAGTGCTCTGTGACAACTTAGAGGGGAAGATAGGAAGGGAGGTAGGAGGGAGGATCAAGAGGGAGGGGAGGGGACATATGTATGTCTATGGCTGATTCATGTTGATATGTGGCAGAAACCAACACAGTATTGTATAGTAATTATCCTCCAATTAAACATAAAATAAAAGTTTTAAAAAAGGAAGAGTCCCTTTACCCCAGCCTCTGTGGAAAAGGGGGAGCATCACTTCTGTTAAGTGCCAGTGAGTAAGACAGATGGGCAGCCTCGAGGCTGAGGGCCTGTATGCCTTCTCATTAGCTCACCCAGTGTGTACAAACCCCTGAAGTCACTTGTTCAGGGGAGTTGAGTTCAATCTTTCTTCTTGAAATACTCTTGATCTTTATTTCAATGTCTTGAATAACTTTTCCTTACCTATTTAGTTCTGTCTAATGCAATGTTTTTTGGACAATCTGTGACTGTTTTCTATTAAGTAAATACTTAAAGAGAAATCTTACTCTCAAAATCTATAATGATAGCTACCTTAGTGTGGACGGCCCTAGCAGAATACTATAGACGAGGTGGCATAAACATCAGTTATATACTTCTCAGTATACATTCATAGCTCTGAATGTTGGAAGTTCAAAGTCAAGGTGCCAAATGGTCAGGTTCTGGTGAATGCCCTCTCACTGATTTACACAGAGCCATCTTCTCTTCCAATCTAACATGGCAGAAAGAGAGAAAGGACTTACTCTACTTGTCTTTTTATAAAGATACTTGCCTCATTATGGTGACCTCATCTCTATGACCTAATTACTTTCCAAAAATATGACCAACTGGGGCCATCCCACTAGAGTTTAGGGATATAACATATGAGTTTTTTGAGGACACAAACCCACAGTCTGTAACAATAATAGCTCATGCTATTTATAGTCAGCAGGATTTATTAGAATGTTCAAAGTAGTATGCCTTTAACAGAGTAGGAATTTCCAGTTTGGCTTTACTTCATTATTTTTTACTTAATTTACCTAAATTAATTACAAAAATTCACCAGCTTTTAAAAACAGTTCTTGAATCAATTATAAGAAGAATTTCAGAAAATCAATTGTTCATTGGTCAAAGAAATACCAATATACTTATCAAATTGAATCCATATTAAAATGCAATTAATTCTCAACCATTGAAACCAATAATAGGACATTTATAAATTTATTTTAATTGCAAATTCATTTCATGTGCTTTCACTAACATTTGTTGAGTATGCCCCTGTTTTTCTTAGTAAACATCTACAAGATCATTATTGGAAGAAAAGGCACATCACAAAGCCAGCCTGTTCAACTGAATGAATCATTGATGCACCATCATTATTACTTCCAAAATATTCTGAACTTTTAATCTGAGATATAAATTACGTCATACACTTTACAAAACACTGAGCTCATGAA
>SJYC01011826.1:0-45968 GCA_006408675.1 Madoqua kirkii | reverse complement strand
TCTATTTCTGTTTTGTAAGTAAGTTCATTTGTGTCTCTTTTATAAATATTCCTTATATAAGTGGTGTTGTATGATGTTTGTCTTTCTTTGTCTCACTTCACTTAATATGATACGCTCTTGGTCCATCCATGTCTCTGCAAGTGGCCCACCTCTGTTCTTTTTATGTCTGAGTAATATTCCACTGTGTATATGCACTGCATAGTCTTTATCCATTCCTCTGTTGATGAACATTTAGGTCGCTTCCATGTCATGGCTGTTGTAAATAGTGCTGCAGTGAACATTGGATTGCATGTATCTTTTCAATTATAAGCCTTAACTGAAAAATAACTGCAAATTAGAACTTATTATAAGCTCTTATGCCAGTGTCTTCCTAAGTATTTTATGTTCTGAAGACTTCATTTCTTTGGATGTGGATCACTGCATTTTACTTTTCCACATAATAAAACTCTTAGCTCACTGCTCTTTTTATAAATGTAATACTCTATTTTTTTTTTTTTTGCACAAAATGGTTGATGAAATTCTAGTTTTTGTATAGTATATTTCACTCACTTTTTTTGTTCTAGACTACCAAAAAAGCTTCTTTCTTTAAATCTCAGTAGTTTCAGCAGCATATGTTCTGCCCTTACTACATCCAAGTTCTGTGCTCAGTGCACTCATTTAATATGCAGTTTCAAAGTACTTTTGATACATTTCTCCCCCAAGCTTAGTCTGTTCACTTAGAAAGACATTTTGGACTCATCCTTCTCACCTCATCTTTCTCATCAGGGGATCCTGATATGTTCATGGATTTCCCCACAGAGATCCTTATTGAGAGGCATTTAGGATCTTTTCCAAAATTTCTCTCTTTCAGAAAATGGTGCAAAGAAACTGCATTTTAGATCTCCTGGGCCAGGATAACTACAGGAAACACTCCTAGAAGTGAAGTCACAGAGCCCATAGCAGTGGGAATATTCAGTGTTGACACGTGGGGCCAGTGGCACCTCAGAGAGGCTTGCCAGTGCCTTGTCCACTCAGCAGGGCGTGTGTCACCGTGGGGGCTGGGACCTGCCTGTGCACTCTACAGTCAGGAAGGGCCCTGAACTCTGACCACCTCCTGCCACAGGGGCTTGTCTTTCATCATTTTACCTCCATGCCTGCCTGCCCAGTTTGCACTCTCATCCCTCATTTTCTTCTCCAGCTGCCTTCACATTCATAAAGCCTTTCTCTGCCTTACTACCTGCACTTCAGGACCATCAGGCTCCTCCCTCATCTGTGTGACCAGCTCCCGGTCCATGTTTCAACCAGCCTGTGGTCTCCTTTAAACCTTGACTGTGGTCTCCTTCGAACCTTCAATGACCTCATGTTAAAACTGGGCTCTGCATCAATTTAATAATTTGTGTTTTAGGAGAAATAAACAATTTCATCAATATTTCCAAGTTCACTGGAAAAGTTATTTATGTTACTCTCATACAATAAAAGCAAACCCATCCCTCATCTTAGCCTTCTTTGCTCCCCATGTTTTTATACCAGGTTTTCCTGTCTTGTGTGAGATTTGTCTACATCATTAATTTGTTCACTAGGCATTAGTTTTGTTGAGATCCTTCACTTTATTTTTCTGGTCAACTACTGATCTGATGAGGGCTTGCCAGGTGGTGCAGGGGTAAAGAATTCCTGTGACAATACAGGAGATGTGGGATCAATCTCTAGGTTGGGAAGATTCCCTGGAGTAGAAAATGGCAACACACTCCAGTATTCTTTACTGGAGAATCCCATGGACAGAGGATTCTGTTGGGCTATAGTTCATGGGATCACAAAAAGTTGGACACAACTGAGTGACTGAGCACACATACACACTGATCTGATTGTGGTTGCTTATTATCAGTTGCATTGATGTGTAATTTATATATCATGTATTCACCTGCTATAACTATGCGCTTCAATATTTTTAGTGTATTATTGAGTTGATTAGTCATCAACACAATCCAGTTTGAAATATTTCTACACAGTGTCTCTTGAAATGAGTAACTAATTTTAATGTCCAATTTATCAAATTTTATTTCATTACTCATGCTTCTTTTGGGTATTATATCTAAGAATTATACACATAGTTTAAACTCATAAGGACTTTATCCTATGTTTTATCCTCTTAAAAATAATTTTAGCTCTTACATTTTTGTCTAGGTTACATTAAAGAAAAAGAAAAAAAAAGACAAGCACACTCACAGGGAGAACATATTTACAAATCATTTACTCAATAGTAGACTGATATCCAGAATATACAGTGAAATCTTAGAAACAAAAAATAATACACACTTAGATATGGCAAAATATTTGAATAGATATTTCTCCAAAGAAGATATGTAAGTATACAGAAATGTATTCAGTGCAATTCATTGTTAGGAAATACAAATTAAATCTATAATGAGACATCACTACACACTATAACATAGAAACAAATGTCAGAAGAGAGTAAAAAAGGGTAGAAACATATTTTAGTCACTAAGGTCAAGTTTCCTGCCATTTCAGTTTTGGTGCAAAACTTAAGGAGAATGTCATTTTAAAGAAAGATTTATGGATTCAGAATTGTGGGGAAGGTCCAGAGATGGACTATTGCCTAAAGAAAAGTATTTGAATTTTCAGCATGACCCCATCAACGTTCAGGTGAGCACAGAGCTAGAATGAACAAAACAGCCTTGACCTCATTCATCACAGGGCTTCTAAGGCTACAAGGAAAAGTGATCACCATGTAAATTGTACACGGATCCATGATTCCTTATAAGCATCTGCACTGCATTGAAAGAGAAGTGTAGGAAGCTGTAGGGGCACATAAACCACATAAACCATCCTGATGTGAGAATGTAGAAAACATTTCCTTGTTACAACATTGGAGGGAGACATCAGTTTTTATTATCTGATAACCACTGTATATGGTTTCCTATGTGTTTGTGTTTACTTGTCAAAGGACTTATAGTGGTGGAGGCAGGAGTTCAAACTGCAATTACCTCACCCTTGATTCTATGCCAGGAGGCCACCGTTCCTGTCTCACATGTGTTAGAGCAGTACCTCTGATACTGAGCACTTTTTTTTTTTTAATTGATGTATAGCTGATCTACAATATTGTATAAGTTGTTGTTGCTTTAGTCTCTCATCCATATCAACTCTTTTGTGACCTCATGGACTGTAGCCCACCAGGCTTCTCTATCTCTGTGTCCTTGGGATTTCCCAGATAAGACTACGGAGGAGACTGTCACTTACTTCTCTATGGGAACTTCCTGATCTAGGGATTGAACCTGCATCATCTCCTGTGTCTCCTGAATTGCAGACAGATTCTTTACCACTGAGCCACAACCAGAGAAGCCTTATTATATAAGTTGCAGGTGTACAACAGTGCTTTATAATTTTTAAAGGTTATATTCCATTTACAGTTATTATATGATACTGGCTATATCCCCCATGTTGTACAAAATATCTTTGTAGCTTATTTTATACACAGTAGTTTTATCTCTTAATCCCACATCATTATCCTGCCCTTCTTTTCCCTCTCTCCACTGGTAACCACTAGTTTGATCTCTCTATCTGTTAGTCTGCTTCTTTATTGTTACATTCACTAGTCTGTTGTGTTACTGAGACTCCACATGTAAGTGATATCATTCAGTATCTTTCTTTCTCTGATTTATTTCACTGAGCATAATATTCTCCAAATCCATCCATGTTGCTAAAAATGGCAAATTTTCATTTTTTATGGATGAGTAGTATTCTATTGTATGTCTATGAATATATATATATATATATATACACACATACACACATCTACATACATACACATGCATCACACACATCACATCTTCTGTATCCATTCATCTGCTGTTGGACATGAGGTTACTTCCATATCTTGGCAATTGTAAATAATGCTGTTATGAACAGTGGGGTTCATGTATTTTTTTGAATATTGATTTTTGGTTTTCTTCAGGTTTATACTCAGGAGTGAACTGCTGGATCATATGGTAGCTCTATTTTTAGTTTTTTGAGCCTTTATACTGTTTTCTGTAGTGCCTGTTGCAATTTACATTCCCACCAACAGTGCAGGCGGGGTCCCTTTCTCCATATCCTCACCAACATTTGTTATTTGCATACCTCATTGTGTGTGTGTGTTTTAATCTGCATTTCCTGATGATTAGCTATACTGAGCACCTTTTCATGTGCTGTTATTGAGTATTTTTAAACTGATATATACAGGTATAAATATTAATACCTAGGCAATTTCTTTTATATTACTCCCACTTAGATGTGGGGTCTAGGCCCTTTCTTGTAACTAGAGTAGTTACAGACTAACAAGGGCTTACTTATCACTGACAGATGTCCTGGAAATAACTGCATAATGTCCACAGTTAAGCTTGAAAGGCCACGAGCCACTCAGGTCAGTCTTCTGTTGGAGCCCTCTACCACCAAGACTGAGCTTTGCAGTCCTGCCTGCTAGGATAAAGCCCAAGCCCTGTGGGGAGGTTTCCTGAAGCTCCTCCAGCAAACCCAGCTTCAACTGCAGATGTGGCAGTGACCTCACCTCCAGAGGAGTCCAGCTTCTAGTGTTAGTGTCAGCCTCAACCTGTGAGTCTCAACTCCTGAGACCCCAACATCCTAGAGCAGAAAGGGCCATCCCACCACACCCTGTCTAAATTCCTCACCTTGGGACCATGAGCAAAATACATGGGTGTTACATGCCATGAAATTGGTGATTACTTTATAAAAACATTTTATAATAATAGCAACTAGAAAACCACATTTGTGGAAAAATCACGGGTTACAACAGAACACCAATTAAATCACTGCTTCCTTCCTTCCTTATTCTGTGGCTTTCTAGATGCCGTCTCTGGAAGTAACAACTGTTACTCTTTCAAGATTTATTGATGGAACTATCAGATAGCACTGACGCTCTGAGAAGCATTTTACTAAGAGCTTTACTTACATTTACTCATTTGCTCTTTTTTCTCCGGTGGTAGCTGGAAGCGGTAGAGAAGACAATGGCACCCCACTCCAGTACTCTTGCCTGGAAAATCCCATGGATGGAGGGGCCTGGTAGGCTATATATAGTCCATGGGGTCGCTAGGAGTCGGATATGACTGAGCAACTTCACTTTCACTTTTCATTTTCATGCATTGGTGAAGGAAATGGCAACCCACTCCAGTGTTCTTGTCTAGAGAATCCCAGGGATGGGGGAGCCTGGTGGGCTGCCGTCTATGGGGTTTCACAGTCGGACACAACTGACATGACTTTGCAGTAGCAGCAGCAGCAGCAACTGGAAGGGGAGTCCTCGGCTTCATTCTGATTCCCTTCCAAAATTGGGTATCTGAACTGCTATGCTTTATCCCAGTTTGAATGACATTCCTCCAATGTCTTTTGAAATACATTCCCTGTGGACAATCCTGGTTGTCTAGTGGTTAGGATTTTGCCACCCAAAGTGGAAGATGGGGGTGGTTTCGGGTTCAATCCTTAGTCGAGAGCTAAGATTCCCCATGCCTGTAAGCCAAAAATCTGGAAACATAAAGAAAAATAAGCAATATTGTAACAAATTCAATGCATTAAAAAAGAAAATCTTATTTAAAAAAGGAATACATTCACTAATTCTTTTTTTATTTTGTTCCTCAATTTCCTTATTTATACACAGGCATACACATTTTCCATCAAGCTGGGAAGCACTAAAATTGTTCATTTAGAATAATGTAAATTACCTATTATTTTCCACTCTTGGTCATATATCAGTTATTGTTTTCCATCATCAAGTACCCACTTAAACTGTTAGTTCAGATACTTGGAGGTGAGGTGAGTCAGCAATGAAAGGCTTCCCTGGTGGCAGTGCAGGAGACATAGGTTCAGTCCCTAGGTTGGAAAGATCCTCTGGAGAAGGGAATAGCTACCCACTCCAGTATTCTTGCCTGGAGAATCCCATGGATAGAAGAGACTAGCTGGCTACAGTCCATGGAGATGCAAAGACTTGGACATGATTGAGTGGCTCACACTTTTTGTTGTTGTTGTCATTACAACAATGATAAGGATTTGTACTCCACCTGGGCTTCCCAGATGGCTCAGTGGTAAAGAATCTGCCTGCCAATGCAGAGAAACAGAAGACAAGAGTTCCATCTGGGTTGAGAAGATCCCATGGAAATGAAATGGCAACCCACTCCAGTATTCTTGCCTCAAAAATCCCATGGACAGAGGAGCCTGGAAGACCACAGTCCACAGGGTCACAAAGAGTCACACAGAACTGGACACCCAGGCACACACAGTACAGCATTCCATACCTTGTAAAGGCATCTACTTTGTTTTAATAGGGCAACGTTTCATCTTTCTCCTAAAGTTTTCACTTCTATGTTTTAGGTGGCTACTCACTTATCATCCTATAGCCACTGTTCATGAGCATGAGAATGGGGTGTGTGATTAGGTATTGAATTATGACCCAGAACATACATCTAATCCTGGAGTTTCAGGTTGTTTAAAATTATTTATTTAGAAAAGGAATCACTATACTTTCACCCAGCCTACAGGTGAAAACACAGTGATTTGTTTTTGTTACTTGTGCAGTGAGTAGCCAGGATTAACACACAATAATAGATAATTTGTTAAACAAATTGGCAGATATTGAGAGATAAGTAAGTCTGTATATTTAGGTGCATTAAAGAAAAGGAAGTGATACATGTAGAGAATGAGAGACGGACTTACATAATTGGTAAATATATGCTTAGAAAGAGAATATGACAATTTGCAATTGAATTTTGATTGATGCTACTTTATATTTCAACTGGAACATATTTTAAATTATTTGATCTAGATATGTCTGGTGACTTAGAAATACTAGAAATGACAGGAGATTATAAATATATTAGGAATAGCATTCATTTTATTCTCAATGTGTTAGCCTTGTCCCTCTTCACCCTGATATGTTCACAAACAACTATACTTGGGGAGCAGGGAGTTTTCTCTCATATACATTATTTTCTTAAGCATAGAGGAATCTGTGAGTCTGGGATTCAGTTTCTGAAATAAAATGTTTACTCTGAAAAGCCCAATTTGCCCATGGAAACACACTTTCTGGATGGTAGCAGTTAGACTCATCCTGCGCAGAGTCCAGTTCACTCTGAAAGTTCTGTGATGTATCATTGCCATGGTAATGTGGTAAAGCACATTCTGCTTCTGTACCAAGTGCCAGTTTGTGAGCTGAGAGAGTCACAAACAGTGGCAAGTGAGAAGAATTCACCTTCCACCTTGAGAGTTTGACAATGGGCAATCTGAACTGCTGCTCTGGAGGTAGGTTCCTACTGATCCTCTGGAGGCTGTTTCTTCAAATTGGCTGGTTAATTTTTACTGAAGTTTTTTCCTCATCTTTTTCATTTCCATCACTCTAGTTTATCTGCAGTGTTATAAATGTATGTTATAGTTTTGTTAGATTCCTTAATTTATAATTTTTGATTCTTCTGTCAGCTGGCTGCATTAAATATCTTTATAAATTTAGAAAAATGTACAATATCCTAGTGCCAGTTTGGACACACTCTACCAGAGAACAGATGGAAAGACCTGAAGCAGGAGAACCATGAGGTCTCCTCAACAATGGACATTACAGGAAAACGGAATTACAGCTCAACTCTTCTAAATGTAGCTTCCCGAATCTACAAATACTAGCAGTGAAGAAACTGGGATTTACCAGTGGGATTTCCATGGGTGGATATAGGCAGGATCACTGTTAGGTTGTTGCCAGGGAGTTTGATAAGATGGGGCAGTGCTGTTGGGTTAGTAGAATGAAATTTTGGCCACTGAGGGAAGGAGGGTCTGTCTGTTGATTCTCAAGAAGAATCTTGGGGTGAGGTCTCCAGGCTGTGAGTATGGAGATGACTTTCAAAAAGAATATGGGGCTCTGCTGTCTTCCACTACAGGGTCTAGAGCATGATGAGAAGTTGACAGAGTCAGAATTTTAGTGGGGAAAGATTGAACTCCTGCCCATTCTTAGCTAGCACTTGGTCCAGGCTGCTCAAATCAGTGCTCACATCAGCTGTGAGACTTTAAGAATCCAGACTTAATTAAGCCACCAAAGCCCACCACAGATGGCCACCTCCCCAGTTGGTACACATTAATTCTTCATCCAGACTTGGTCGGTGGCTGCTGCTAAATTGCTTCAGTCATGTCCGATTCTGTGTGACCCCATAGATGGCAGCCCACCAGGCTCCCCCGTCCCCTGGGTTCTCCAGGCAAGAACACTGGAGTGGGTTGCCATTTCCCTCTCCAAGGAAAGCTAATTCTTGTTAGAGCCACCATGTGACCTTTGGTTTAGAAGGTCCTGGGCTCTGAGACAAACTGACAGTCATACAGACCACTGGCCACTCAGCAAGGTGACCTGGGCATTAGAAAGGCTGTTGTGACACAGTTGCCCATGTGAAGAGTCTGTGGAGGATGGACAGAGTTGCAATCCTGTGGTCTTTCTGAGGGGCTTTGCTCAGAAGAAGCTTGTATTTTGGATCAGGAATTGAAATATAGAGACAAATAGTGAAAGGAGGATTTGAGTTCTGTTTCAGGCTCGTGTATCTTCTCCAGAGCATCAGCTCTCATCCATAGAAAACTAGGTGCAGGAGAATTTGAGAGATGAGGGCATTCATCACTGTGTGACTCTTGGAAAGTCACTTAGCCTCTCTAGATTTCAACACCCTCCAATGTCACATATGGGTTACAGCCCCCACTTTGTCTCCCCTTCTTCCCCAACTGGGCTGGATGTTAGAGGAGGTAATCATAGATACTCTCCATGAGCTGTAAAGCCTTGTTTGTGTGAAAAAGCTGGAGTACGGTTCTGTCCCCACTTACTTGGAGCCATCCAAATGCCCTCTCTGCTTTCAACCACTACTAAATATCCACCTTATTCTCACCATCATTGAAGACTGAACACTTATAGAAAGTTTATGAAGCAACAGTGCTTTACGTTTCTATTTGTTTATTTGGCTGCATTAGGTCTTAGTTGTGGCACATGGGATCTTTGTTGCATCATGCAGATCTTTCATTGCAGTGCACTGATGCTCTAGCTGTGGTACTTGGCCTCAGTAGTTGTAACACATGGGCTTAGTTGCTGCAAGCCATGTGTGGGATCTTAGTTCCCTGACCTGAAATCAAATCCCCATTCGTGCATTGCAAGGCATATTCTTAACCACTGGACTTCCAGGGAAGTCCCTCCTTTGTTTCTCTAATATTTTAACTGTATATAGTTAATCCTGGCCTCATAATACTAAAAATAGGCCATATTAACATTTCTCCAACTCAGTATAGGGAACTGAGGCAAAGAGAGATCCAAATGTCTTTCCCAAGTACTTGCTTTTCCTAAATGGGATCTGAATCGAGTCCATCAGGCATGATCACTTAGCTCTGCTGAGCTTCTAGGTCTCAGTTAAATAGAGATATTGATGCACACACAGCCAGTCTGTTGGGTGTTTTTAGTGCACATCAAACTTCAGATCTTCCTAAGTCCACGTTGGATTTAGGAGGCCATGCTAGGCATCTAGTGAGGAAGGGGACCAAGGATTGAACTGTGGATCAGTGATGATTAGTTTTCCTGTGGTCTTGGCCAGCAAGAAGTCAACAGCTGTATCCATTATAATTTGTTTCCCATGATACTTGGCCCAAAAGGCCAGAAGAAACGTACATCAGGAGTCAAGAACATCAGTCTCTAGCTGGGTGAAGAGGGTTCATAGTTGGTCACAAAATAAGATGCACCCTATAACTGACCCAGTTGAAGGTACTCTGGAAATTTTCTCATTAAGTTCACTCATGAATAATTATTGTAGTATGAGCAATTTCTCATATTTAAGAAAAAAACTGAAATATTAAGCTATGTTCTTTTATTTTATGTGTTCAAATGGAAACTTACTACATCAGTTGGTACTGTTTAACCATGGAAAGAAAGATGCATTTTAAATTCAACATCTGGTTCATGTTTTAGAGTGAAGATGGTCTCTAGCTATGATTTGGACATTAGCTAACTTTTTAACATTAGCTGTGATATGTTCCTCCCTGAAGCCATATTTCAAGATTTCTTTAAATTATCAGACTTTATTTAAAACAGGATTACATTGACATAATATCATACAGACAATGCAGAAAATTCTTATATCCTATCACTCCAGTTTCAGCTATCATATGTTACTGACAGATAGCATATATGCGGAAGGTTTATTACAGTTAGTGAGATAATATATTTTTAGTAATTAAAAGTCCACAATTCACCTAAGATTAACACTTTGTTTTGTTATATTCAATGATATTTTAAATATGCATAATATTTATCACCATTATTCTGGTACCATACAGAAATCTGTACTCTAATTTCAAGTGTATTATTCGTACTCAAATGATAGAAACAACCCAAGGACTGTCATGTGACCAATGGATAAATTAAATATGATATATACTCATAACGGTATATTATTAAGCCATAAAATTGAATTAAGGATTGAAATATGCTACAAATGGATGGAGCAAATAATGCAAAAGTATATTATAGTTAGTGAAATAAGGCAGACATAGAAAGACAAATATTGTATGATTCCCATGCTTATCACTTAGTCATGGGATCCTCATTAATGGAGCAAGGGTGTCCCTGAATCTATGTCAATGCATGGAGGTAGTAGCAGGTCCAGGAATCCAAATCCTGTCCATCATTATAAGGTGGGCTCAGTGCTCAAGGAACTCAGGGCAACCAAAGGTGGATTAACAGCCAACTTTGGCACAGTTGTTAGTATCAAAGACACCTTGGTACTCACATCCTCCTGATCAACTCACAGATCCAGAGAGTTGTGTGGCCTTGTGTATATGTGTTGGTACTACTGTCATTGCTTAAACAAGGACAAAAGTAGATAATGATTAGGGAGATATTTCATTGTACTGGGTGACATTACCATAACCTTACATCAATTAAACCTTGTAGTACATACTCAAGTTAGTCAGTTTAGTTCAGTCGCTCAGTCGCTCCCTACTCTTCGTGACCCTGTGGGCTGCAGCACACCAGGCTTCCCTGTCCATCACCAACTCTGGGAGCTTGCTCAAATTCATGTTCATCGAGTTGGTGATGCCATTCAACCATCTCATCCTCTGACACACTCAAGGGAAGATTTCAAATAAATCTCACAATGGAACTTGATAGTTAGCCTAGTGACCATAGCTCTTGTAAATCTCCTGCACAGTTGGGTCAGAGACAGCATTTACCCTATGCTTCCTCACCATAATGAACTATCCCACTAAATGTATCACTTCTGTGACTGTGGACAGCCATGACTCAGTGGACATTCAAACACTGTTTGGAAAATGAAGACTGGGAAAAAAAATATCACCTGATTGATAATAGCTGTTTCAAATAGCTATTAGACTGAATTCAATCCTCTAACAGAGTTCGCTTTTAATAAAGAACAAAGTATCAAAGAAGACTTGCTAAGGACAGTAGCTGTAACTGTGGATCCTGGGGAGTCAGTGATCTGGGAAGAAATACAGAAGATGGAGGTAATTTACCAGAAGCTCTGCACAGACAGAAGGCTCATGGGTCTCTGTCTTTGAAAGCTGGCATGCACTTTAGTGTTTCTTTTTCCCCCATTGGTTAGGTATTCCCTGGTGGCTCAGAGGTTAAAGTGTCTGCCTGGATTGCAGGAGACTCAGGTTTGATCCCTGGGTTGGGAAGATACCCTGGAGAAGGAAATGTCAGCCCGCTCTAGTACTCTTGCCTGGAGAATCCCATGGAGGGAGGAGCCTGTTAGGCTACAGTCCATGGGGTCACAAAGAGTCGGACATGACTGAGCGACAAACTACTAACTAACTACTAGGTTATCATTAGTTAAAATGCAGAAATTCTATTTCATTTCTTTCCTGCTCCTGTCCTTTACTCTCCTTTATCCAGCAAAGAGAATGATTCAACCACAAGTCAGTCCATAGTTACTAATTTCCCACATGCATACGCTCTGCTTTGCGTCCCCATTAAAAAAACAAAAAACAAAAAACACAACTCTGAGGGATGGGTGACCAGCCTCACCAGTGTACTGACAGCTACTCTCTGTCTCACTAGTTCCCCGGGAGGACCTGGTGGAGGAACCCCATCGGGGCTGGAATGAGGAACAGGAACTGAGTACCCTGAAGGCATGGTCACCTCTCTCTATCTGGGATAAGACCGTTGCTTCACCTCTTTCTTTTTTATTCAGTTGGATACAATTATAGTGGTCTGACAATGTACATTTCACTGATATGTGAAATTTACTTGGTTAGGGGAATAATGAGGGTAAATCTATTATCAACACAGACCTGATTCAAAAGGACATTTAAAAAAGACAGCATCAGTTACTACTGTATAATAGTAGGTACTTTCCTCCTTGAAAAATAATTTTGTAATTGTTGGTCAAAGTGAAACTGAGAGATCTTACTATTGAAATAGGCCAGCCTTTTCAACAAGAGGTCCTCTCTGTCTTCTTTTGGAGCCATTGACTTAAAGAGTTTTAGTTTTCTGAGGACAAAAGTCAGAGAACAGAAGACTTAGGACAGAGAACAAAAGACGCTGACACCCTCACACTGCCTGCTTCTCTCTAATCATAGGTGCATGGAACGGCCAAAGAGATTGCTTCATATACGAATATCAACATCCCTCTGCTCAGATACATTCAAAATGATGAAGGTGGGGCTCTTTGCTGCCTCTAGTTAGAGAGGAGCCATGAATTTGGGTTCTTACAGCTGATGAGTTCTGAAGGTACAGAGCAAGAGATTGATACCCCAGGAAAAGTGCTGTCCCCATTCTAGTGTCTCCAGAAGCAACTAAATCATTTGGATGATGTGGGACTGTTTGAATGAGGGTGTTTGGAGGTTGGGGATGGGTTGAAGTTACATAGTGTGGTTGTGAATCTGCCTGTCTGTATATTTTCTCAGGAGATATTTCCTATCAGCAATAAATTTGTCAATTTTTTTTTCAAAAAATCTTATCACCACAGCACACACTCTGCACATTCCCTCTTATGCCATCAACATTAGCTCTTCCTCAGGTTTGGTTCATGTTCCCTTTAGTTGGCTGGAGATGGTGCAGAGATAGATGTTCTCAGCTTTTGATCTCTTAAGTGGAAAAGGCAAACTGAAAACCCAGGGCTGAGTCTGAGTGTGGGTGCTCTGGTCCACTGACCTGCCCTTGTCAGTAAGATGAGTGATCCTCAGTCATGGAGCAAGGGATCCCTGCTCCGTGTTCATGCCTGGAAGTAGTAGTAGCTCCAGAGTTCCAGATCCTGCCCTTCATTATAAGGTGGTCTCTGTGGTCACAGAACCCAGGGCAGCTACTGGGGGGATTAATGGACGACTTCGGCACAGTCATTAGTGTGAAAGTTACTTCTGGACCTTCATCCTTCTGTCAGCTCATAGAGAGTTGTGTAGCTTCATATAGACAATACAGGTCACACCCGTCAGTGCAGGTGTCAGAGCTTTAACTAGGGCACAACCAGATAAGAATCAAGAACATGTGTTATTGTATTTGGTAGCATTACCATAAGCTTCTCATTTGATGAAGTCCTGCAGCTCACACCCCAGAGATAGTGGCCACTAAGAACTCAAAGTAAAACTCGATTGTTAGCCTGGTGACCATGATCATGAGTCTTGCTGAAAATCTCCTAACTGACTGGTTTAGAGACGGTTAATGCTTACTCTGTGTTTTCTCTAATCAGCTGTTTAAATAAATGTATGGCCCTTGTGAATATGGAGAACAACTGACTCAGTGGATATGCATAGGCTGTATAGAAAACAAATATTTATACAAAAATATAGTAGTATTGGTAGTGGCTATATTTAAATGGTAGGGATTAAGTATGATCAAATCTTATTTTTTTTCTTTAAGATAAGTGATTAATGAATTAATACAATAGCATACATTGCCCAGGCTTGAATTCAGTCCTCGTTCACTTTTAATTAAGTACAAAGTCCCATAGAAAACATAATGTAGTAGCAGCAACTGTGGATCCTGGAGGAAGAGTGATCTGGGAAAAATTAAGAGACCATGGTAATTTAGCAGGAGCTCAAAATAAGCAGGAGGAGTCATAAGTCTCTTTCACTGAATAGTAGCATTCATTTTCCTTTTTTTAGATTGAATATTTCCTTTTGATTAGGTTCAAAGCTCTGTTTTCATTTCCTTCCTCCTTTGTTTGCTTTCCTTCCTCCTCCGAAGAGGATGGATGAACACAAGTTCAGCCCATTCTTGTTAACCTCCCACAAGCATACACACCACTCCGTGTCCATACGAAGTGAAACCCCCCTGAATGACTCCTGAGCAGCCTTACCAGTATTCTAACAGATACTCTGTGTCCCTCTAGATTCCACTGAGGATTTGCCAGTCAACTCAGCTTGTGACAGGAGAGAAGAGACTCCATGTGTCTCCAAGGCAAACTGTTTTGTTTGTTTGTTTGTTTTCTTCTTCTGATCTGAGATAGAAATATTGTTTCATTTCTCTTTTGATGGAATTAAGTTATGAGTCGTTGAGGGTATTTGTTCCAGATAGAGATGATTCCTTTGGTTGAGATATTGTAGAGTGAGAGTCTTATTATTGACTCACGATGCCTCAGATCAGTTCAGGTCAGTCACTCAGTCGTATCTGACTTTTTGCAACCCCATGAACTGCAGCACGCCAGGCCTCCCTGTCCATCACCATCTCCCGGAGTTCACTCAAGTTCATGATGCCATCTAGCCATCTTATCCTCTATCGTCCCTTTCTCCTCCTGCCCCCAATACTTCCCAGCATCAGAGTCTTTTCCAATGAGTTAACTCTTCGCATGAGGTGGCCAAAGTACTGGAGTTTCAGCTTTAGCATCATTCCTTCCAAAGAAATCCCAGGGCTGATCTCCTGCAGAATGGACTGGTTGGATCTCCTCACAGTCCGAGGGACTCTCAAAAGTCTTCTCCAACACTACAGTTCAAAAGCATCAATTCTTCTGCGCTCAGCCTTCTTCACGGTCCAACTCTCACATCCATACATGACCACAGGAAAAGCCATAGCCTTGACTAGATGGACCTTAGTCGGCAAAGTAATGTCTCTGCTTTTGAATATACTATCTATGTTGGTCATAACTTTTCTTCCAAGGAGGAAGTGTCTTTTAATTTCATGGCTGCAATCACCATCTTCAGTGATTTTGGAGCCCCCCAAAATAAAGTCTGACACTGTTTCCACTGTTTCCGCATCTATTTCCCATGAAGTGATGGGACCAGATGCCATGATCTTCATTTTCTGAATGTTGAGCTTTAAGCCAACCTTTTCACTCTCCTCTTTCACTTTCATCAAGAGGCTTTTTAGTTCCTCTTCATTTTCTGCCATAAGGATGGCGTCATCTGCATATCTGAGGTTATTGATATTTCTCCCAACAATCTTAATTCCAGCTTGTGTTTCTTCCAGTCCTGCGTTTCTCATGATGTATTCTGCATAGAAATTAAATAAGCAGGGTGACAATATACAGCCTTGACGTACTCCTTTTCTTATTTGGAACCAGTCTATTGTTCCACGTCCAGTTCTAACTATTGCTTCCTGATCTGCATAAAGATTTCTCAAGAGGCAGGTTAGGTTGTCTGATATTCCTATCTCTTTCAGAATTTTCCACAAATTATTGTGATCCACACAGTCAAAGGCTTTGGCATATTCAATAAAGCAGAAATATTTGTTTTTCTGACGGTATAGTAAAATTGTTACCATCCATTACACCCTGTAGGGTACAGCATTCAGTTTTCCTCTAGGAAAATAATTTTGCAGTTTGCAGCTCAAATGGACTTGGAAGTCCCATCCTCCAGGCACAGGTCTTGCCTTTCATCCTGACATCCTGAGCACCAGTGCTCTGATCTTGCTGGGTTCCTTGGACTCCACCACTGCTCCTCATCAGGTTTTTTATTATCATCAAATGAACCAAAGATTATGCATCAGTGTGACATTATCCTCATAGTGTCTTCTGTGCTTGCAGGTGGCCCTTTCAGCATGTGAAAGTGATATGTTTTCTAGAATCTTTCACTTGGGGAGAAAAAAAACTTAATAGATGAGAAAGTTGGGGCTTTCTCACTGGTTTTCGTATAGACGACAAATTGATTTTAAATTTTTTCTGGGAATGAGTATAGGGGCCCTGGTGGTAGAAAGTAGCTTATAAATAGAATAATGTGAAGGATTACTGTAGTTCCAGTAAAAGGCTGTAATATGGTTAATAGTGGCAGCAGCAGCAGTGTAGGTTTGTGTCCATGGAACTAGGTATGTCTCTATGTGTAAAGAATAGAGTGATTCTTTTTGTGTGTGTGACTTTTTGTGTGTTGTATTTTCCTCAGTTTATGTTACCCTAAACATCACTGTAGTAACAGTGTCAACTTCCCACCCCAAATTCACACCATTGCACTATGAATGAGTAACTATATAAGAATTAAACAAAGGATACACATTCACTGCATGCTTGATTTTATATCAAGTGAAATCCTTTAACCTGGAAGACAAATCCCATTGCTACCCAGGGAAATGTTTACAGGATTATTTTAAATTTGTATTATTTTTTTTAATTGGCAGTGCTCAGTCTTCGTTATTGCACAGACTTTTCTCTACTTGTGGAAAGCCAAGGCAACTCTAGTTGTGGTGTGTAGGCTTCTCACTTTTGTGGCTTCTTTTGCTGCAGAGCATGGGTTCTAGGTTTTCTCAGGCTTCAGTAGTTTTGGCACATGGGCTCAGTAGTTACAGCTTTTGGACTCTAGATTACAAGCTCAGTTGCTGTGGTACACCAGCTTATATGCTTTGGGGCATGTGGAATCATTCCAGACCAGGGACCCAGCCTTTATCTTTGCATTGGCAGGTAGGTTCTTAATCACTGAGCCACAAATGAAGCCTTACAGAAGTGTTAATGAGTAAAAATGCTTCAGAATCCCCCTTATTGTGTCAATCATACCTTCATTTAATAGTAAATCTCATCTCTTAGTAGATCTTATAATGTTTTGATTGGTCATCACTCTGCCACTTCCCTCATTCAAACTCTTTCCTATTAGAGCCTCCTAATGAATCCTCCCCTCTCACCTATGGCCCCCAGTACTGGGGAGGCTCCTTCCTTCTGCAGGGAGCCTTCAGTGGTACCCACATGCCACACCCAGTTCTAGGGGAATCTAACAAAGGAGGAGCCTCTAGACATAGATGGAGGAAGTTCAGTCCAGCTTTGCCTCTTAAACTTTGGAGTCTAGTCAGTCCTGTTAATGCACCATGTTGTTCAGCACAGCTCTAGAGCTTTTTCATCTTTCTATTAAAATTGTATAACCCTTGAACAGACCCTGCCTGTGTCAACCTACTTCCAGCTCTTGGCACCACCATTCTACTCTCTGCTTCTCTGAGTTTTTCTTTGGATACTTCAGGTAAATGGAATCGAGCAGTGTTTGTCTTCCTGTGACTGGCAATTTCAGTCTTACCAATATCCGCCGGCTTCATTAATTATTTCAAGTGACAAGATTGGCTTCATTATTAAAGACTGAATCGCATTCCAGTGTATGTATACACCATATTTTCTTTATTGATTTATCTGCCTGTGGACACTGGGCAGTTCCTCTATATTGTTTGTTGTGTACAGTGTGGCAATGGATATGAGATTGTAGGTATCTTCTGGACCTTCTTGCTTTATCTCCTTTGTACATAAACTCAAATAAATGATTGTTGGATCTTATGATAAGCCTCTTAATTTTTTGAGGGACCTCCAAACTATTCCATAATGGCTACACCCACTTTCCATTCCCACCAACAAGGCACAAAAGTTCCACTTCACATCCTTGTTAACATCTGTTATTTTCCTTTTATAATACATATCCTGAAAAGTGATATCTCTTTTTGACTTGATTTTCATTTCACTGATCCTTACCGATGTTAGATACTTTTCTTATGTATATTGATCATTTCTATGAAGAAATGTTAATGAGGCTTTTTACACATTTTTTAAACTCGGTTATTTATTTGCCTGCTGTTGTTTTGAATTGAGTTGGAGTACCTTCTTATATATTCTGGATTTGGTCCCTTGTTCAAAGTTTGCAGATACTTCCTCTCATTCTATAGGTTGTCTTTGTGTTGATGTTGAGGAGGCTATCCTTTCTTCTCTTGGTAATTTTAGGACCTTGACAAAGATCATTCGGCCACACATGTGTCAGTTTATTCGTGATTCCCTTCTTATGGTTCATTGGTCTCACATCCTGTTTTGTTGCCAGAAGAACACTGTTTTGACTGTTGTGGCATTCTTATGTGTTTTGAAATCAGGAAGTCTTAAGGTCCCATTGATCTTTGCCCTCAAGATTGTTTTTTCTCTTTGGGTTTCTTCTGGGTTATATAAATATCAGTATTTTGGTATTTTTTTCCATTTATATAATAATGTCATGAGATTTTATGAGTGCTTTATGTTGTCTAAATGCAAAGACTTTTAAAAAAAAGAAAGAAACTAAGTTTTACTGGTTGGATTTCCTTGGGTAGATTTAGGCAGTATCATTGTGAAGTTGTTGCCAGGGAATTTGATGAAATGGGACAGTGCTGTTGGGTTAGTAGAATGAACATTTGGCTACTGAGGGAAGGAGGGTCTGTCTGTTGATTCTCAAGAAGAATCTCGGGGTGAGGTCTCCAGGCTGTGAGTATGGAGATGACTTTCAAAAAGAATATGGGGCTCTGTTGTCTTCCACTACAGGATCTAGAGCATGACGAGCAGTTAATAGAGTCAGAACTGTAGTGAGGAGTGACTTGAGCTCTGCCCATTCTTAGCTAACTCTTGGTCCCGGCTTCTCAAATCAGTGCTCAGATTAACTGTGAGACTTCGAGTGTCACAGACTTAATTAAGCTAATAAAGCCCAGCACAAATGGCCACCTCTCCAGTTGGTGCACGTTAACTCCTCATCCAGACTTGGTCAGTGGAAGGGAAGCTAATTCTTGGTAGAGCCACCATGTGACATTTGGTTTAGAAGGTCCTGGGCTCTGAGACAAACTAACAGTCATACAAACCACTGGCCACTCAGCAAGGTGACCTGGGCATTAGAAAGGCTGTTGTGACACAGTTGATCATGTGAAGAGTCTGTGGAGGATGGACAGAGTTGAAATCCTGTGGTCTTTCTGAGGGCCTTTGCTCAGAAGAAGCTTGTATTTTGGATCAGGAATTGAAATATAGAGACAAATAGTGGAAGGAGGATTTGAACTCTGTTATAGGCACAGGCATCTTCTCCAGAGCATCAGCTCTCATCCATAGAAAACTAGGTGCAGGAGAATTTGAGAGATGGGGGCATTCATCACTGTGTGACTCTTGGAAAGTCACTTAATGTCTCTAAATTTCAGTACCCTCCAATGTCACATATGGGTTACAGCCCCCACTTTGTTCCCCCTTCCTCCCCAACTGGGCTGGGTGTCAGAGGAGGTAATCATAGATACTGTCCATGAGCTGTAAAGCCTTGTTTCTGTGAAAAAGCTGGAGCATGGTTCTGCCCCCACTTACTTGGAGCCATCCAAATGCCCTCTCTGCTTTCAATCACTGCTAAAGGTCCACCTTATTCTCACCATCATTGAAGACTGAACACGTATAGAAAGTTTATTTAGCAACAGTGCTTTACTTTTCTTTTTATTTGTCTATCTATCTATTTATTTGGCTGCATTGGGTCTTAGTTGTGGCACATGGGATCTTTGTTCATCATGCAGATCTTTCATTGCAGTGCACTGAGTCTCTAGTTGTGGCACTTGGGCTCAGTAGCTGAAACATGTGGGCTTAGTTGCTGCAAGCCATGTGTAGGATCTTGGTTCCCTGACCAGAAACCAAATCCCCATTCATGCATTGCAAGGCATACTCTTAACACTGGACTACCAGGGACTACCCTACTTTATTTTCTAATATTTTAACTACACTTAATCATTCCTGTCCTCATAATACTAAAAGTAGGCCATATTAGCATTTATCCAACTCAGTACAGGGAACTGAAGCAAAGAGGAATCTATATGTGTTTCCCAAGTATTTGCTTCTCCTGAATGGGGTTGAATCCAGCCCATCAGGCATAGTAACTATGCTCTACTGAGCTCCTAAGTCTCAGTAAAATAGAGATATTTGCCTGCATATTCAGTCTGTTGGATGTTTTCAGGGTACATAAAACTACATATTTTCCCAACTCCATCTTTGACCAGGAGGTCCTGCTAGGCATCTGGTGAGGAAGGGGACTGCATTGTGGATCAATTATTATTAGTTTCCCTGTGGTCTTGTGCCAGCAAGATGTCAACAGCTCTCTGCATTATAACGCATTTCCCAGGATGCTTCACCTGCACCAGCAAAAACATTGCTCAGCTGTTCAAGAGCATCTATCTTCAGCTGGGTGAAGAGGGTCCATTTTTTGACATAAAATAGGGTGCACGTTATAACTGACCCCATTGAAGATACCCTGGAAATGTTCTCATTAAGTTCACTCATGAATAATTATTGTAGTATGTGCAGTTCCTCATATTTAAGAAAAAAACTGTGAAATATTAAGCAATGTTGGTACTGTTTTAACTATGGAAAGAAAGATGCATTTTAAATTCAACATCAGGTTCATGTTTAAGAGTGAGGATGTTCTCTAGCTATGGTTTGGACATTAGCTAACTTTTTAACATTAGCTGTGATATGTTCCTACCTGAAGCCATGTTTCAAGATTTCTTTAAATTATTAGACTTTATTTAGAACAGGATTACATTGACATAAAAGTTGTAAAAGTCGTACAGAAAATTCCTATATTCTATCACTTCAGTTACTCAGAGATAACATAATTGTGGAAGGTTTATCACAATTAGTAAGATAATATATTTTTAGCAACTAAAAATACATAGTTCACCTTAAATTCATAGTTTTTATTATTACACTCAGTGACATTTTAAATATTCACATTATTATTTATCACCATTATGGTACCATGCAGAAATCCATACACTAATGTACAGTGTATTATTAGTACTCACATGATAGAAACAACCCAAAGACCATAATGTGATGAATGGATAATATATACATATATATATATACTCATAATGGGATACTATTCAGCCATAAAAATGAATTAAGTATTGAAATATATTGAAACATGGATGCACAAAATAATACAAAAATATATTATTGAAAAAATACAACAATTATTGTATTATTGAAAAAAATGGCTAATGAAAGAAGGCAGGCACAGAAAGACAAATATTGTATGATTCCACTGTTTTAATGTATGTAGAACAAGCAAACACACAGAAACTAGAAATATAAATTAATAAAGCCAAGAGGCAAGAGGGAAGGTGGATTATGACTTAATAGGTACAGAGGTTATATTGGATCTGATAAAAATGATTTAGATGTAGATGGTGTTGATAAGTACTCAGCATTATGAGTATAGAAAATGCTACATAACATTTTAATTCTTAAAAGCTATGAAAATTATAAATATAATGTATCTTTGATCACATAGCTCAATTGCTAAGTTGTGTCTGACTCTGAGTCCATGGACAGCAACACCCCAGGTTTCCCTGTCCTTCAGTATCTCCTGGAGTTTGCTCAGATTCATGTCCATTGAGTTGATGATGCCATCCAATCATCTCATCCTCTGCGGTCCCTCCTTTTCCTCCTACCCTCAATCTTTCCCAGCTTTTCAGTGAGTCTGCCCTTCACATCAGGTGGCCAAAGTATCAGAGCTTCAGCATCAGTCCTTCTAGTGAATATTCATGGTTGACTTCCTTTAGGATTAACTTGTTTGATCTCATTGCTGTCCAAGGAACTCTCAAGAGTCTCTTCAGCACTACTGTTCTAAAGCATCAATTCTTGGCATTCAGTTTTCTTTATGGTCCAAGTCTCACAAATGTACAGGACTACTGAAGCTTAGTGAGATTTTTATTGTTTCCTTTTGTCAGACTGACAATTTCAAATCAATCAGGGTCCCCTTAGCTAGAACGTTAAAGGCTCTCTGACTCATTTCTGAAACGTTCATCTCTTTTGCCTTCTCCACCCATGAGGAAGGTTGTCCAACAAATCTCAGCCCACACTTATTAACCACCCACATCATTACACTCCCCCAACATGTCTGCATTAACAAGGTCTTCCCGATCAGCATCACAAATGTCCCGAGAGTTCCTCTATGTCCTTCTAGAGCTCCCTGAAGGCCAGCTGGGGGAGGTATCCAATTTAAAGTTGGAGGAAGTAGCTCTGCCCACATCAGTGGTAAGTGGCCCTTATTTATCTGAGATAAAACTGTTGCTTCATGACTTTATTTTTTTAGCTGAATTCAGAAAAAACTTTTTCAAAACATTCAAGACAGTTGATATATACAGTTTTTAATTTGATGGATGAATGTTGAGTCTTACCCAGGAGATAACTTAGTCAAAAGGAAATTTTTCAAAAATGGTAACATAAATTTAAAACTGTAGTCAGGAACAGTTTCCTCAGCAGAAATTGGTGTGTGTGTGTGTGTGTGTGTGTGTGTGTGTGTGTGTGTGTTTCTCAAAACAAAATGTTGTAATTGCTGGTCAAAAAGGGCTGGAGAGATCGCCTAGGAAAAGTTCCAGCCTTCCCCACAGGTGTCTTCTATGTTTTCTTTTGGGGCTATGGACTCAACAACACTTTCCCATTTGGTTTTATGAGAACAAAATGAGAATAAAAGACCTGAATTCATGGTACTCAAGATGCTGAAACCCTTACTCTTTTCTTCTCTCTACTCATAGTCATGTGAAGCAACCTGTGGACATGGTAAGTATTCAAGGAACTTTTTTTTTCTGAGGAACAATCTAGCTGATGAAGGTGGGGTATGGGGCCCTAAATGGGAAACCTTAAAAACAAAGGGGCTAGCTTTGCCGTCGAAAACCTAAGATGGCGCCTGGTGCAAGAGATGGGGGCAGGGTCTATGCTGTCTGTCAAAGTTTTTGACTGGCTCTCTTGATTTCTGTGCACGTAGACAGTGTGTGATCTCCATAGACTCCTGTTATAATGAAGGGGCATGACAATTTGACCTTTAACTTGATTGGTGCAACTACGGAAAGTCCCTCCTAAAGCCCTCCTGTTTGTCTATATAAGCTGGGAGTTTGCAACAATAAACCGAAACTGCTTCAACGGAACCCCTGTTGTGTCTCATTGTCTCTTGCTTGCCAGGGGCTGGGTTGGCTGACCGCAGGCTCACTCTACTTGGGACTCCTCAGCTTTGCTGCGGGAAGTTCCACTGCCTCTACTCTTTCTGCGAAGCGCCCCCCGCAGTGGGGTTCTCTTGCCGGCTCTAGTTGGAGAGGTGCCCTGATGCTGGATTGCAATGGGGGTGAGGCCTGTGGGTGCAGAGAAGAGACTGATCTTCCAGGAAAGAACAGTGTCTGTGTTCTATGGTCCCTGGGAATAACTGCATCACTTAGATGATGCTGATTTGTGTGAATCAGTTAGGGGCTCTTGTGTAGGTCCATGTGGTGGGATTTTGAAGCTCTGTGTGTATGTGTTTCCTCAGGATATGTTTCCCTCTTATACAACACAAGTCAACTGATAACTTTCTGAACATTTCTCATCACACTGCCCCCTAGCTATACCTTATCTGATTCTTTCCTCAACTCAGTCATTCTTCAAGTTTGGTTAATATTAATTTTCCTCAGATGGAGATGTTGCTAAAAAAATGGCCCAAGCTCTTGACCTCCTAGATGGAAAAGCCAAATGGAGAACCTCGGGGTGGTCTCAGTGTGTCTGCTCTGGACCCCTGACCTGCACTGATCATTCTCATGGGATCCTAGTCATGAATCAAGGGGGTCCTTGCATCTATATTTATACCTGGACGTACTAGCAGCTCCAGAGGTCCAGATCGTGCCAATCATTATAAAGTCAGCTCAGTGGTCACAGAACCCAGGGCAAGCATAGGCGGATTAACAGCCAACTTTGGCACAATTATTAGTGTGAAAGGCACTTCGCAACTCATATCCTCCTGGTCAGCTCACAGATTCTGAGAGTTTGTGACTTTGTGTAGACAGTGTAGGTCATATCTGTTGGTGCTACTGTCATTGTTTAAACAAGGACAAAAGCAGATTATCATCAGGGAGATTATTTATTGTATTTAGTGACATTAACATAAGCCTTACATTGATTTAACCCTGTATCACACACTCAAGGGAAGGTGTCAAATAGATCTCACAGTGGAATTTGATAGCTAACTTGATAGTTAGCCTAGTGACTATGACTTTTGTTGTAAACTTCCTCACAGCTTGGTCAGAGACAGTCAGCATTCAGCTCATGGCATCTCTCCATAATGAGCTGTCCCCCAAATATATGACTTCTGTGAGTGTGGACAGCCACTGACTCAGTGGACATGCAAACGTTGTTTGGCAAATAAAGACTGGGAAAAAAATATCACATGATTAATAACAGCTATTTGGAAAGGTAGGGTTGAATTCAGTCTTCTAGCAGAATTTTCTTTTTATAAAGAACAGAGTTTCACAGAAGACTTGGTAAGTCCAATAACTAAACATGTGGATCCTTGGGAGGCAGTTCTTTGGGAAGAAATCCAGAAGACAGGGTCAATTTAGCAGATGCTCTAAATAAGCAGGAGGGTCATGATCTCTGTCACTGAATGCCGGCATGCATTCTGATATTTATTTTTTCCCCATCGGTTATGTTATCACTAGTTAGAGTACAGAAGCTCTCTTTCATTTCTTTCCTACTCCTCTCCTTTGCAAAGAGGATGATTCAACAGCAGCTTAGTCTGCAGTTACAACCTCCCTCATGCATGCACTTCACCCCATGTCCTCATCAAAAAAAAAAGAAAGAAAGAAAGAAATGCTGAGTGATTGGTGAGCAGCCTCACCAGTGTCCTGACAGCTCCTGGGTGTCCTTCTAGCTCCCCAAGAAAGCCTGGTGGAGGAACTGTGCTGTCTATAATCAACTGTCCCACTAAACGTATGACTCCAGTGAATGTGGACAGCAACTGACTCACTGGACATGCCCACATTGTATAGAAAACAAATATTGATAGAATAATATAGCATTAATCATAGTGGTGTTTTTAAATGGTAGGAATTTAATATTATCAAATCTTGTATATTTGATTTTAAGACAAGTGTTGAGTGAATTAATAGAATAGTGCACATTGCTCAGGCTTGAATTCAGTCCTCTAAGAGTTCACTTTTAATCAAGTACAAAGTCCCATAGAAAAGATGATTTAGTAGCAGCAACTGTGGATCCTGGAGGAAAGTACTCTGGGAAAAATCAAGAGACCATGGCAATTTAGCAAGAGCTCAATATAAGCAGGAGTCATGGTTCTCTTTTGGTGAACAGTATACACATTTTAGAGTTTTCCCTTTTTCAAGATAGAGTATTTCCTGTTGATTAAGTTCCTTTTAGGTAGAAAGCCAAAACTCTGTTTTCATTTCCTTCATCCTCCAAAGGGGATGGATCAATACAGGTTCAGCCTATGCTTATTAACCTAGCACATCCATACACACCACCCCGTGTCCACACAAAGAGAAAACTCCCTGAATGATTCCTGAGCAGCCTCACCAGAATTCTAACAGTAACTCTGTGTCCCTCTAGACTCTGAGGACCTGCCAGCCAACCCACCATGTGACAACACAGAAGAGACTGGGTGTTTCTCCAAGGCAAGCTGTTTCGTTTTGTTTTCCTTCTGATCTTAGAAATATTGTTTCATTTCTCTTTCAGTAGAATTAAGTTATGAGTCTTTGAGGTTGTTTGTTTTCGATTGAGACAATTCCCTTGGCTGAGATATTGTGTGGAGTCAGAGTCTTATTACCAACTCGTGATGCCTCAGTCCACAGGATACTGAAATTGTTACCGTCCATTACCCCCTGTAGAGTACAGCATTCTCTCTCCTGCAGCAACCTTTCCTTTAGGAAAAGGATTCTGCAATTTGCAACCCAAAAGGTCTTCGAAGTTCCATCCTCCAGGCAAGGTCTTGCCTTTCATCCTGAATATGTGTGCTCTGATCTTGCTGGGTTCCCTGGACTCCACCCTGCCCTCCATTACTTTTTCTACTGTCACCAAATTAACCGAAGACTGTGCATCTATGTGATCTTATCCTCATAGTGTCTTCTCTTCTGTACTTGCAGGTGGCCCCTCCAGAACATGAAAACAGTATGTATTCTTTGTAGATGAGAGAGCTGGGGCTTTCTTACTGGTTTTAGTGTAGAGGGCAAACTTTCCAAATCTGTGCTGGAAATTGAGTATAGGGGCCCTGATAATAGAAAGTGATTTACAAGTAGAGAAATATGGCTGATTACTGTAGTTCCAGAAAGCAGCTGTATTATGATTAATAGTGTAGGTTAGTGTCCACAGGACTGGGTTTATCTTTCTGTATAATGAATAGTGTCATTCTTTGTGTGTGATTTCTTTTTCTGCTGTGTTTTCCTCGATATTTGTCACCCTAACCATTACTGTTACTGGTGTCAACTTCCCCAACAAATTTCCCAACATCATGCACCATGAATGAGTATGCATATTAAGATTAAACAAAGTATACACCTTCACTGTATTTAAATTTATACCAAGTGAAATCCTTTAACCTGGAAGAAAAATCCCATCATTACCCAGGGAAATGTGTACAGGATTCCTTTTAATTTTTATTAAAATTTTATTGTCTCTGCTGGGTCTTCATTGCTGGGAAGGCTTTTCTCTGCTTGTCGAGAGCCAGGAAAACTCTCCAGTTTGGGAGTGTAGGCTTCTCATTTTGTGGCTTTTGTTACAGAGCATGGCTTCTAGGGCTCTCTAGCTTCAGTAGTTTTGGCACGTGGGCTCAGTAGTTGTGGCTCTCGATTACAGAGCTTGGGCTCAGTAATTGAGACACAGGGGATTAGTTTTTCCACGGCATGTGGAATATTTCCAGACCAGGGATTGAATTCATATCTCTGTCATAAGTCTGTCACTATTTCCATTGTTTCCCCATCTATTTGCCATGAAGTGATGGAACCAGATGTCATGATTTTCGTTTTCTGAATGTTGAGCTTTAAGCCAACTTTTTCACTCTCCTTCTTTCCCTTTCATCAAGAGGCTCTTTAGTTCTTCCTCACTTTCTGCCATAAGAGTGGTGTCATCTGCATTTCTGAGGTTATTAATATTTCTCCTGGCAATTTTGATTCTAGCTTGTGGTTTATCCAGCCCAGCACTTCTCATGATGTACTCTGCATATAAGTTAAATAAGCAGGGTAATAATTTACAGTCTTGATATACTCCTTTCACAATTTGGAACCAGTCTGTTCTATGTCCAGTTCTAACTGTTGCTTCCTGACTTGCATACAGATTTCTCAGGAGACGAATCAGATGGTCTGTTATTCCCATCTCTTTAAGACTTTTCCACAGTTTGTTGTGATCCACACAGTCATAGGCTTTAGTGTAGTCAATAAAGCAAAAGTAGATGTTTTTCTCCAAAACTCTTTTGTTTTTTCAATGATTCATTGGCAATTTGCCCTCTGGTTCCTCTGCCTTTTCTAAGTCCAGCCTGTGCCTCTGCAAGTTCCCGGTTCAGGTACTTTTACAGCCTGGCTTGGAGACTTTTGAGCATTACTTTGCTAGCATGTGAAATGAATGCAACTGTGTGGTAGTTTGAAGATTATTTGGTATTGTTTTTCTTTGTGATTGGAATGAAAACTGACCTTTTCTAGTCTTTCTACTCTCTGTTTTTCTGAATTTTCCTTAAGATACCTCAGTAAGTCCTCCTGTGACTAGGTTATTTCACTCTTACCAATATCCTCCAGCTTCATTCATAAGATATCCTTCATTTTTAAATACTAAAGCACATTCCAGTGTATGTATACACAACATTTTCTTTTTTCATTTACCTGCCCATGGACTCTGAGCAGTTTTTCTATCTTGGTTGTTGTGTATAATGTGGCAATGAATATGAGACTGTATAAATCTCCTGGAGATTCTTATTTTATCTCTTTTCAACATAAACTCAAAAGAATGATGCCTGGATCTTATATTCTCAATAATTTTTGAAGGATTTCCAAACTGTTCTTTAACCGTTACACCATTTTCCATTCCTACCAACAGGGCACAACAGTTCAGCTTTTCTACTTCCAGGTATCCTACACAGGAATGATCTTATCAGGACATATAATCATCTGGAATAGAAAAAAACCATAACAGGCAATTAGTTGACTTTTCCTCATTTTTGGAGCCAAATTGAAAATGATGTGGTAGCAATGAGTTAGACCTGCCTATCTATAATTAACATATTTCAAACAATAATTAGTTTGTTATATTAAAAATATCACATAAACCACACAAATGTTTGATCACACTAGCCATATTTAAAGTATGTCCATAAGTGTTGGAATTTAGCTTCATAAGCTTGAAGGTTGGAGCTATATTGGACCTGTAGAAGTGTAAGACTAAACGGTGATTCTCTCCACATCTGCCTTTCATGTAAATTTTGCAACTGTGATCACCATCTGGTTGAAGGGCTCTGACTCCACAAACACAGGGGAGGTCTGTGAACCTTGAGGGAAGACCAGGGAGATGCTGTGTGAGCCAAGCAGAGGAGGAGAAATGGGTGGGTGAGAGCTCTAAAGGGCCTGTAGAAGTGAGAAGTTGAGAACTGACTCCTTCAGCATCTCTATCTGTAGGTTTGCAACTGAGATCAGTGTCTTATTGAAGGGCTCTGACTGCACAGAGTGCAGATGACTGCCATCTGCTCTCCACAGTGGGGTGTCTCTTCAGGACCCTGGGAAAAAGATCAAGATGGTGCTGTGAGCCAGCAGCAGAAGTTGGCGGGTCACTCATTCTAATCACCTTGGTGCTCATGGTTGTGTTTCTATGGAATGTATTGTGGAGAGCACTTGATAGAGTGGTGAAGAAATAAGCAGGAAACAACATTCAGTTGGCATCTGATGGGAGAGGGCTCCTGGAACTTTAGGGTTAAACACTCTGCTTGGAGGCTAAGGAAGGAGAATATGAAATTAAGAAGAAGGAAATGTGTGTAGAATTCTGACTTACTCTTTTCATATTTTAATGGTATGATAGAGAAATTTTGTCCTGGACTTGCATTGTGCTCTGTTTATAATCACCTTTTCTTGCTTTGTCTTCAAAGATACTTTTTCCTATAAGAGCTGCTCTTTCCTGCTTCTGTCACTGACTAGTATGGAAGCCTGGTCTCCGGTCAGCACATCTTAGATACTGTGCACTGCTGACTGTTTTCTATTATATGATTAACTATGATGGCCATATCCTAGTGGGCACAAAACTCTCGCTGTCACTTGACACTGGAGACTCTGCCCTTTCAGGACTTGTGACTTCATCTCATGCTTGCCTTCACTGTTAATTCCTCATGTACAGGTCACTCCCAGGGGTGGATGAGTCACAGCACACAGGCTGTGGGTCCCTTCCTGGGCTTGGTCTCTGGAAGCTCATCTCAGCCTCCACACATCAAGGCTGATGTGCTGAAGTTGCTTCCGTGTGAGAGATCCATGTCCAGCTGCTCCTAGAGACCCTCCATGGCTGCAGATTCTAGATTCTGTGAAGGGGCCACTGGGCCTCTTCACACACTTGCTCTCACATCCCTGCTGACCCGGTGTCCTGGGATTGAGCAGTCCTGGGGCAGCAGGTCCTGGAGTCACTACTGCTCTCAGAACCCACTGCGGCATCCGGAGCGTCCTGCCCCTTCTCCCCAGCCCCAGGGCTGCCCCATCCTCAGCCCTTTCCTTACACTTTCTCAGGTCTCATCCCTCCAATTTTCCAAGTCTCAGTGCAAGCCCGGCAGCTACGAGGTGTTTATGGAGGACCCTTGTCACATCATTCTGGCTAAATGAAATTGGAAGCATTTGTCTCTATCCTCTCTAAGGGTCTGGGAAACTGAAGGTGTTGCTGTGATTATTAAGTACCTCCCAGGTAACTAAGGTCACCCCAGGCAATGGGAGAGCTGCTGTTATGTGTAATTTTTATCCTTCCCTCCCCCAGGGCTCAAAACACTCTCAGGTCCAAGCCAGGTCCTCTCTGGGAGGGATGGGTTGTTTAATTAAATAATGGGCTGATTGGAGATGGCGGCCATACACCCATGGTCTTTCTTCAGTGTGCCCATGTTGCAGAACTCTAGGGTTGGTGGAGCTTCAAGGAGGAAGGAAAGGAACAGTGACAAAAGGAGAGCAATGAGGAAGGAAGTGGAGAAGCAGCAGCAAGTGGAGGAGGCAAGCAAGGTCGTGGGCAGAGATGCATGGAGACGGTGACCCCCTAGAGGAGGAACAGGTGGTCACGGCCTCTTTCCTCGTCGCTCGTAGACACGTTGAGGGTGGCAACAGGAAGCTGCAGGTCAGAGACCCACTTTTTCACTTAAGAGGTGAAACACTGAGGCCCTGGGAGGTCCCTGGCGACAAGGACACCAGGGGTCCCAGGGTCAGGCGCTGAGAAGCACCAGGGTCCCCCGGCCACATCCTGACTCTAAATCTCCCCTTTGTTTTCCCACAGACTCTCCACATGACTGCTTCCATCAGACACCAGAAAACTGCATGGCAGATAATGAAGATTCAGAGGAGAGCAAGAATTGGAAGTCATTTATTTCTTCTTTCATATCTTTTAACATTTTCTCTCTCTCTCTCTCTTTTTTTTTTCTTTGATACATAGACTTTTCTTTGTAACACTACCCTATCTCCTCTTTCCATCTTTTTATCATTATCTGGAGGACCTGGTCTCTTGTAGGCACTGTGGATCCTGGGAGCTTATATAAAATCTATGAATCTGCCTGCAGCCCTGTTCTCCTGCTCTCTTAGCTTCACTCCAGCTCCTGACCTCATGTCCGCATCCTCGAATCTGGCTTTGTCACCATGAATGTCCTGTGGCGGTGTTGAGACTGGAGTCAGCGGGTCTGGACCCACATGGCTGAAGGGCCCCCATGATGTCTACACTTTCCTGGGCTACTTCATATGGTTGCTTTCCCGCCCTGGGAGGGCTTAGACCTGCCTGATTGATCTTTTCCTTCCAGATGTCAGAAAAATCTCAGCTCACTTTAATGAGGAATGTCAATGGTGATGATGAAGAAATCAGGAAGAGTAAGTCTGAACATGGAAGGCGAGGCAGACAAGGGCATGTGTCTCCATCATGACCCCAACTCACTTGTTGGTACTTCAGAATCACCAGCAAAAACACCACACAAGTGGAGACAAGACGGCGGTAACAATCTGTGCGGAAGAGTGAAGGATGCCCTGAGCACATCTCCCCAGGGTAATTTTCCAAGTCTCAGGGCAAGCCCGGCAGCTACGAGGTGTTTATGGAGGACCCTTGTCACATCATTCTGGCTAAATGAAATTGGAAGCATTTGTCTCTATCCTCTCTAAGGGTCTGGGAAACTGAAGGTGTTGCTGTGATTATTAAGTACCTCCCAGGTAACTAAGGTCACCCCAGGCAATGGGAGAGCTGCTGTTATGTGTAATTTTTATCCTTCCCTCCCCCAGGGCTCAAAACACTCTCAGGTCCAAGCCAGGTCCTCTCTGGGAGGGATGGGTTGTTTAATTAAATAATGGGCTGATTGGAGATGGCGGCCATACACCCATGGTCTTTCTTCAGTGTGCCCATGTTGCAGAACTCTAGGGTTGGTGGAGCTTCAAGGAGGAAGGAAAGGAACAGTGACAAAAGGAGAGCAATGAGGAAGGAAGTGGAGAAGCAGCAGCAAGTGGAGGAGGCAAGCAAGGTCGTGGGCAGAGATGCATGGAGACGGTGACCCCCTAGAGGAGGAACAGGTGGTCACGGCCTCTTTCCTCGTCGCTCGTAGACACGTTGAGGGTGGCAACAGGAAGCTGCAGGTCAGAGACCCACTTTTTCACTTAAGAGGTGAAACACTGAGGCCCTGGGAGGTCCCTGGCGACAAGGACACCAGGGGTCCCAGGGTCAGGCGCTGAGAAGCACCAGGGTCCCCCGGCCACATCCTGACTCTAAATCTCCCCTTTGTTTTCCCACAGACTCTCCACATGACTGCTTCCATCAGACACCAGAAAACTGCATGGCAGATAATGAAGATTCAGAGGAGAGCAAGAATTGGAAGTCATTTATTTCTTCTTTCATATCTTTTAACATTTTCTCTCTCTCTCTCTCTTTTTTTTTTCTTTGATACATAGACTTTTCTTTGTAACACTACCCTATCTCCTCTTTCCATCTTTTTATCATTATCTGGAGGACCTGGTCTCTTGTAGGCACTGTGGATCCTGGGAGCTTATATAAAATCTATGAATCTGTCTGCAGCCCTGTTCTCCTGCTCTCTTAGCTTCACTCCAGCTCCTGACCTCATGTCCGCATCCTCGAATCTGGCTTTGTCACCATGAATGTCCTGTGGCGGTGTTGAGACTGGAGTCAGCGGGTCTGGACCCACATGGCTGAAGGGCCCCCATGATGTCTACACTTTCCTGGGCTACTTCATATGGTTGCTTTCCCGCCCTGGGAGGGCTTAGACCTGCCTGATTGATCTTTTCCTTCCAGATGTCAGAAAAATCTCAGCTCACTTTAATGAGGAATGTCAATGGTGATGATGAAGAAATCAGGAAGAGTAAGTCTGAACATGGAAGGCGAGGCAGACAAGGGCATGTGTCTCCATCATGACCCCAACTCACTTGTTGGTACTTCAGAATCGCCAGCAAAAACACCACACAAGTGGAGACAAGACGGCGGTAACAATCTGTGCGGAAGAGTGAAGGATGCCCTGAGCACATCTCCCCAGGGCACAGATCCCGTGCCCAGATGCCCTCGAGGTTGCTGAGCTGGATCCTCTGGCAGCTCTTACATTTGCAGGGAGGCTGGGGGCGCTGTGGGGCCACTGTGTGCAGGAATCCGGGAGCTGCTGTTCCAGCGTGTTATCTTTGAAGATCCCCACTGGGGGCTTCCTCATCTCCCTCTGCAGGACCCAGCTCGGCCCTCCAAACCCCTTAAAGGCAGCATGGTGCACCCCTAGTCCATCACCAGCTGCAGAGAGAGGTTGGGGCGGCTCTGCCCTCCCCAGTCCTTGGCTCCTGGGAACAGAGTGAAGGAGACACAGGCGCCCAGAGCTCTTGCAGGCAGGAGTCATCTGGCAGTTCCGCATCCCTGTGGGTGCTCCCTGGTCCTGAGTGTCCCAGCCGGACTCGGGAGTGCCCAAGTCTGGCGTCCCTCAGGTTCTGGAACCCTGTGATCCTGGCCAGCTCAGGGCACCATTTCTCAACCTGAAATTGGAGGTTCTGTAGTTTTTTCTGTGTATATTTCCAACTTTAACTAAAAGAACAGCAGAAAGAAATACAGGGCAGTGTGCTCTTGGGATGGTGGAGCTAGTGGTAAGGAAACCACCTGTCAATGCAGAAGACACACGAGACTCAGGTTAGATCTCCAGGTAGGTAAGATCCTCCAGAGGAAGGAAATGTCAGCCCACACCAGTATTCTTGCCTGGAGAATCACAGTGACTGAAGAGCCTGGTGGGCTATAAGGTTGCACAGTCAGACACAACTGAAGCAGCTGAGCAGCAGACCTGGGATGAGTGGCAGGATTCAAGTTACTCATGTTCCTTTTTTTTTTTTTCAATTCTGTCATTAATAACACATCTTCTTTTATTACAATTTAAAAAGCTGTGTCTTCTGCCAAATTTTAATGTTGCAATATGCTAGAAGGGTAAAATGTACCTTTTTATTACAACAACATAATATCAGTTTAAAATCATAATTTTCAGAAAAGTTTGGCTAAGGGTTAGGAACAATTATTAGGAAATACTGAGACTCCAGGTATCTGTCCATTTTCAAGGCTCATGTCTCAGGAGCAGTTGTACTGAGTGGAGGGTGGGTGGGCAGGTTCTCCTACCCTCTGTGTCATCCGACCTCCTGCTCCTCCCAGAGCCTAGAAGGAAGAAGGGATTCAAGCTTTAAGTCCTCGATCCCAGGGTCCCCTGTTCTTCTGCCTGCGTCTCACTGTCAAGGGGACCCTTCAGTTGGACAATACTGGCCAGATTCCCAAGATTAGTTGCTCCTATGGGACATTTATAAACTACCTGTTAACAGACAACACCCTCAGCAAAGAGCAGCAAACATACCCAGTGCCTTGCAAGTGGGTATGTCTTCTGAATCTTGCACATGCTCCCCAGGGAGCCCTCCTCTGTCTGATTCTGCACTTCGCAGGGACTCCATCACCTGTGTTGCCGTTGAAGGCTCTGATCCCAATCCCTGGACCTGGACCTCATCCTGGACCCGAGAGGGGATGGAGCCCCCACAGCACCAGGAGCCTCATCTGGACCAGATCAGATGAGGCCTCACTGCTTCTCTCCTGAGGGTCCTCATTTAGTACAGCTTCAGTTGTTTTGCTGTATAGATTTAGTATTAATTTTATCCATATGTTTTGTATGTATCTATATGTTCAATATTTATATGTAAGGTTTTTCATTAAAATGCTTAATCTAGTTACTTTTAAATTTTTTTTTTTTTTGTAAAAACACATATATGTACAGAAAAGCACCCTCAACAGAGATAGAACTTAATGAATTGTTGTAAGGTAGTCACCCTCGTGTCCACCACCAAGATCTGCCGCCTCACACACAGCTCAGTCCTCATTGAATAAGGAGGGTGCAAATTTAGTCCTTACATCTTTCCTTACATCATTGTCTTTAAGGGTTCTGTTTTCTCATGTCTGCTCATTCTACTAGTCATAGAAGATCAATATTACCCAAGATCGTTCATGATTTGCATTCAGGACTTTTAAAACTCATTCTGCTTGTCTGGAAAAAAGTTCCTGATTCATCATTTCTCTCCTTGTGTAGCTTAAATGTGTTTGTCTCTCTTCTTCTAACACAGAGAATATTTTTCCGAAAATGCTCTTAAAATTCTAGTTTTTATTCCTTTATATTTCTCCCACATTTTTATTCTAGCTACCCAAAAGACTTTTACTATTAAAACCTAGTAGCTTTACTACAGTATCATTTGCTAGTAGTCATTACAAATGTATGCTCATTATTCTTTTTAATACACAATTTCAAAGCCTTTTGTTCCAGAAAACTTTGCATCACAATATTTAGCATTTGCTTTGCATCTTTGCTGTGATTTTGCACTTTCAGAGATGGCCAGGGCAGCCTAGTGTGCTGTAGTCCATGGGGTCGCAGAGAGTTGGACACGACTGAGCAACTGAAAAAGCACGATCATTCATCACATCTCTTGTGATGACTTCTACTACTAACATATTCATCAAATATTTTACAACTTTTTCCTTATTTTCCAGTTTTTTTTAAAGTTGTTTTTAAGAGATTCTTCTTTTCATCTGCTGTTTCTTATAAAGCATTGTTTCCCAATATGTCTCGCCTACTTTTACTTTCACTTACAAAGTGATGTTTCAATTTATTCTTACTCTGTTCTTAGTCCCACACACTCATTTATGAGTTTTCTCAATCTGATGTATGATGTCCTTTCAAAACTTGCTTTTCTTTCTTTTTCTCTATTTTCTTTTTATTGTTAAGCATATTGTCATGCATGAAATGAGAATGTTTATATCTGTTGAGAAGTTGCTAAGCATTTCTGTAAAGTTTACTTATTCCCAAGTCTTTTTCTAATTGAAGTTTAATTGTAATTTAATTGAACTACAGCACTGATAGCTTCAGGTGCATAATATAGTGATTTGATACTTCTATACATTACAAAATGATCACCACAGTAAGACTAGGTACCATTTGTAACCAAATTATTCTCATTGACTATATTCTCATGGTGTACATTTTGTTCCCTGAACTAATCTGTTTTTTAAGGGAAGTTTGTAAATCTTAATCTCTCTCACCTACTTCTCTCATTACCACAACCCTCTCCTCTGTCTGGTAACCACTTCTTTGTTCTCTGTATCTGTGATTTCATTATTGTTTGTGTATGTTAGTTGATTTGTTTTGGTTTTCAGTTTCCACATACAAGTGACATCATACTCATCACTCTGTCTAACTTATTTTCAGGCATAAGTCAGGAATACCTTATGCATATTACCCTCTAGGTCTATCCATGTTGTCACAAATGACAAGATTTCATTCTTCTTTATGGCTGAGCAATAATCCATGTAGATCACATCTTATTCATTCATCTCTTTTTTTAAAATATAAATTTACTTATTTTAATTGGAGGTTAATTACTTTACAATATTGTATTGGTTTTGCCATACATCAACATGAATCCACCACAGGTATACATATGTTCCCCATCCTGAACCCCCCTCCCACCTCCCTCCCTATACCATCCCTCTGGGTTCTCCCAGTGCACCAGCCCCAAGCATCCAGTCAACTTTTAATCATTCTATACAGAAAAATGTTTCATCTAAATGAAAACTACAGCAATCTTTCCAATGAGAATGATACAGTGTGTGCATATTAGCTGCTCAGTTGTGTCCAACTTTTTGCAACCCCATGGACTGTAGCCCACCAGGCTTCTCTGTCAATGGGATTCTCCAAGCAAGAATACTGAAGTGGATTATTGTTCCCTTCTCCAGAGAATCTTCCCAGCCCAGGGATACAACTCTGGTCTCCTGAATTGCAGGCAGATTCTTTACCATTGGAGCTACAGGGAAGTCCTGAGAATGATATAAACCCAAAGGAAAACTGAAGCCACTAATTTCATTATAATTAAATTCGATCTTACACTTTCATTTTTTTCCCAAGTATCACAATGTTTATTGATAGATACAAGTATATAAAATCATGGCATGAACATGACTTGATAAATTAAGTAGACTTAATTTCAATACTATAATAAAAGGGACCAATTCAAATTCTCACCATTTGTTTCACACCCACAAAGACCACTTCAAGGGCATTTACAGTCTCTCAAAACTGATCAGTTTTGTGGAAGTAAACCATGTTTTTTTTTTTAAAAAGACTTGTGCACTTGCCCAGGCTCAAGGATATTAAAATCTAGCACATAAAGCCCATTACTAGAGGTAGAAATACAGGCAATATACTATTATGGCAACAACCATCAATTACAGTTAATTTTTCTGTAACAACCAAATGGGTAATCAAATATTGCAACAACTCAAGTATTACTGAGCAAAGTGCATTCCTACAGTATTCAGTGTTGCTATTCAGTTTTCTAACTTAAAACAGCCTATGATAACTGGCAGCAAAGAAGGTCCTTGCAATAGACTGCCTCTGCTTGAGAGCTTATGATGTAATTAATGCATGTTGCTAATATACTATCTAAACATTAAAGATACTCCTAAAATATTTGATGGTAGACTATGATTAAGGCATTACACTACAAAAAAACCTTATGCAGGAAGAAATCCTAACTGATGTGCTCTGCTTTTAAATATTGTGAAAACATTAGAGCGGAACAAATTTTTGCAGTGGTTAGGTCAAATGCAGTTACACCATAGCAACAGTATGAAAGTAACCTTGCTCCAAGGTACAGCTGTGTGGTATCAGTATTATCGCATTCTCCATCATTCATTTCGTAATATCCTTTTTAGGAAATGTATGTGATTGGGATGTATTTTTTTTCCCAAATATATGCTTTAATGAAGAGTTGAAAATATGCTTAAAATACCACTATAATAACTGTCATGTGATACACACTTTGAAAAAATACCCGTAAGTGGAATTGCTGGATCATATGCTATTTTTATTTTTAATTTTTTGGGTAAACTCCACAGTTAGTGTATATAACTTAAGCTAATACCCAGTAATGCACCCTGATACCTATAGTTCATATTTTCTGTAACTGAATTGTTTAGAGTGACACTTGGAGACCTCTAAACACTATAGAAGCAATTTTAATAAAATAATTTTGATTAGAAAGTAAATTTGGTTCTGTGTTATTGGATCAGTTGGGAGGATAAAGGTTGGAATTCAGAATTATGGAGAAAAAAACACAAGAAGTGTGGGAATGCATAAAAGTGTCGATTTTGCTACAGAGACTAAGCTCCTCCTGCTCACCACAAAACAGAACAATAAATCCAGAGGCAGGCTGTTGCAGTGAGGAATAATGTCTTTATTCAGAAATTTAGCTGACCCAGAAGGTGATGAACTAGTTTAGCCCCAACAAACCATCTTACTCCATTGATAATTCAAGCTTATTTTATACTAAAAAGGGATGGAGTATCACTTGTTGCAAACGTCTTGGTACCAGAATCCTTTGTTCTTGCAGCTGTACATGAAGATTTGGTCACAGTATTCTTATAAACCTCCACAAAGACAAATGTTATTCTCTATTCTGCATCTCAGATATATATATATAATTGAGGTATAGTTGACTTACAGTGATTAAGTGCACAGCTAGGTGATTCAGCTATACATATCCAAATATATTAATTTTGATATTATTTCCACAATAAGTTATTGTGAGATATTGACTGGAGTTCCCTGTGTCATACAGTGAACCTTTGTTGCTTATTGCATATCTATTTTATAATCAGAAATCTAGCATTCTATTCATGCTAAGTCAAGTAACTGGAATCAAAGTGTCATAAATTTCTTAGGCAGAAATTAATATTTTCTAATATATATATATATACTGCACATATTATACATATGGGCTTCCCTTGTGGCTCAGAGGTTAAAGCGTCTGCCTCCAATGCGGGAGACCCGAGCTTGATCCCTGGGTAGGAAAGATCCCCTAGAGAAGGAAATGGCAGTCCACTCCAGTATTTTTGCCTGAAGAATCCCATGGATGGAGAAGCTTAGTAGATTACAGTCCACGGGGTCACAAAGAGTCGGACACGACTGAGCAACTCCACCTTCACCTTCACTACCTTATTATACATATATATATACAAAGTTATTTCTACTAAACTTGATAAACGGTTGAGGAAGAACACTGAAAAAGAAGAGAAATTGGAAAACATAAAACAAAATAAGACCGTTGAATATGAAACAGAAAAAAGTGAAACAAACTGGATAAAAGATCATCATACAATCCAGTTGTTTTCAACTGCTCATTAGAAACCTATGACCATTTTCATATTTGTTTTGGGTTTATTTTCTGTAGATCTTTTCCTTGCCTTATGTTTCCTGCCTAGAGAATTTCCTTTAGCATTTGTTGTAAAGGTGTTTGGTGGTGTGAAATTCTCTTAACTTTTGCTTTTCTGGAAAGCATTTGATTTCTCCATCAAATCTGAATGAGAGTCTATCTGGGTAGAGTATTCTTGGCTGTAGGATCTTCCCTTTCATCACTTTAACTATATCATGCCATTCTCATGTGACTTGTAGAGTTTCTTTTGAGATATCAGCCTGATGGGCGTTCCCTTGTAGGTTATTTGTTATTTTTCCCTATTGTTTTTAATATTTTGTCTTTAATTTTTGTCGATTTGGTTGCTATGTGTCTTGGTGTGTTTCTTCTTGGGTTTTATCCTGCTTGGGACTCTCTATGATTCCTAGACCTGGTTGACTATTTCCCTTCCAAAGTTAGGGAAGTTTTCAACTATTCTGTTCTGCCACTTTTAATCTCTATATGAATTGAAGTCTTATACCTGTAAAGGTCAGAGCTTTGAGAATTTATATTTCAGGCTATGGGCAACATTCTTTTACAAAAGGTGCAGAGCCAGCATTTCTAAGCACAGGCAACAGAGCATAAGTCTTAAAGGAACAGATTCAATATGGAGTCAGGGTTCTTCACTGTTGCAATATCTCTGCAAAGACAGAAAGGAAACATTAATTTGTCCAAAGAAGAAAAACAAAATACTGGAGAGTTTAGTGGAAAGAGTATTTTCCCTAATAAAATATATGAGATATAATCCAAGCTGTCTATCTATGTGGCACTAGTGGTTAAAAAAAAAAAAAAAAAAGCCGCACTTGTCAATGAGAGACATGGGTTCAGTTCCTGGGTTGAAAAGATCCCCTGGAGGAGGAAATGAAAACCCATTCCAGTATTCTTTCCTGGACAATCCCATGGACTTAGGAGTTTGGCAGGCCACAGTCCATAGCGTCACAAAGAGTTGGACATGACTGAAGCAACTTAGAACGTAGCACATAATAAACCTATAAATGTGTTTCTGCCTGTTTTTTCTTCTTGGAAGAATAAATGTTAATACTTATCTGGCAGAGTTTATATCAATAAAGTTTTATTTGCTCAGATATAACAAAGTGATTTGTAAACTTTTTTGAAACTAATTGTATTGTTACATTGCTACCAAAGTTAATAAGACATTATATTTTCAAGGAAGAAGTAGAAAATAAAAAATTTTGTAGTTGAAAATCTGTGAATAATTTTTGGATTGTATTCAGTAAAATCTTCAAATTATACTCTTAATTATTGACTAAAATTACAGTTAAGTTAGAATTGTGACCAAAATGACTCTCTTATGACTGTAAGGTCACAAGGTGTTGTATTTTGTGCAGAATATATGTATGTCAGTATAAAGAAACAATATCTGGAAATAAGTTAAAATAACATGAAACATTCTGGAAGGGATCTGTTTGCTTGTTTGGTCTAGGATTTAATGCCTTTTTTGTTAAAATTGTACTTTGAAAAGGTTCCAAGTCACATCTTATATCTCTGTTGATTCATGAATATGTCACTGATGTTTGGCATCAAATATGATGTTTACCACTTCTTTGGCATCTTGCGGGGTTATGCGTATGAGCACCCTGCTTGGCCTGGCACTTGCTCTCATCAACTGCGGAAATGTTTCATTTTTTTCTGTCTCATGGTTGGTTATACCCACTCTTCTTTTGACACCCACAATCTTAAAGTCTTCATTATTGGTCCTCTTGTCCTTGTGACTCAGCCTTAACTTTTGTCCTGAAAGAATATGTTAGGGGAAAACAAGGAGCCCTTGGCTCACAGTTTTTCTTGCTTTCTCCAGACTCCTAATAAATACTGTAACAATGATCATAAATCAGAGTATCCATTTGTGTCATGAAACCCACAAAATAATAAAAGACATTAAATTGTTAGATATTAAATATATATATTTATTTTTAAATGACTATAATTTTCAAATCTTAAATATAACTAAAGATTTTTATAAGTAATATTCCTTATAGCTTATCACATTTTCAGTGTTTTATCATATTAGTTTATTGAAGCTTAGGTGATCCTGTTCCACAGATTAATTTTCAAAGTGCAGTTTTCTTTGGTTTGGTTTGAAAACTATTTCTATGGTCTTTTCAAAGGACTATATAAAAATACACTTGTTACCAATGTTTCTCTAAAATAACTAAATGCATTTTTATAATTAACAACCTTTTCTAAACAAAAAACTGACATTTTTATATGAATTTCTCTGAAAATTGATACTATTCTTCAGCTAGCAGTATGACTATTTTTAAATAGGCACACTTCCACACCTGTTAAAAGATTTTGAGAGGCAGATTGCAACTGTTAACCCTTATATATACTATCAGATTGAATAGAAGAATCTGAATTTGTTTCATGAAGAAAAAGATACTTTGCTACTTTGTTTCACAAAGACATACTACAAATTTACACTCCAAACAGTAATGCATATGAATGTCAGTTGTTCAGTACATACATTGTGTTTTGGTACTTTGGTCTTTTTCATTTTAATCATACTGTTGAATATGTAATGGATCCTAATTTTCCTTTAATACATATTTTCTCCTGATGACTAATAATGATATGCATGTAAGTTTTGAAGTCATCCCTTTCTTTCGCCAACTTTTATTGCATTATTTGTCTTATTAATACATTGGACTTCTTTATATTTGGGAACAATAGTCTTTTCTTGGAAAAATATTTATTTCAAATAAATTTATTCATGGTTTGGCCTGTATATTTACTCTTTTAAAATGTGTTTGGTAAGAAGTTCTTATTGATAATATAGTCCATTTTCTTATCTTTTCCTGTGTCTTTATTATTTTTCAAATCCTGGTTAAGAAATAATTTCTACTCTAAGATTTTGAAAATATTTCCTTATACTTCATCTTCTGTGACATGATTCTATTTTTATTTGCACTTATACTATAATCTGTCTAGAATATATTTATGTGTTTAGTGTGAGGTTGTTGTTGCTGTTTAGTCGCTGAGTCTGACTCTTTGTGACCCTATGGACTCACCAGGCTCCTCTGTCCATGGAATTTTCCAGGCAAGAATACTGGAATGGATTGTCATTTCCTCCTTGAAGGGACCTTCCCCGGGGACTGAATCCACATCTCTTGTGTCTCCTGCTTGGCAGGTGGATCTTTACAACTGAGTCACTTGGGAAGTCCTTAGTATGAGATCACATTATTGTTATTTTTCTGAATATCATTTTAAATAAACCCATAGAATTTCTTAAAAATACTATTATTTCCTCTCACTTCACTGCAGTGGAACATTTGTTAACACATAATGTAACTGTAAAGTGTTAATGTATGTTCTTCTGGTTCCTGTTATGTTTTACTGGCTTTTTTTTTTTCTTATTCTATTTTTGCACTAATGCTTCACTATCTTATTATTTACCTATACTTTATAAGAGAACTTCCCTGGTGGCTCAAATGGTAAAAACGTCTGCCTTCAATGCAGGAGACTCAGGTTTGATCCTTGGGTTGGGAAGATCACCCTGGAGAAGAAAATGGTGACCCACTCTGGTACTCTTGCCTGGAAAGTACCATGGACGGATGGAGGAGTCGTGGGTTACAGTCCATGGGGTTGCGAAGAGTCCAAAACGACTGAGCAACTTCACTTTCACTTTCTTTCATTTTATAAGAGCCTTGATATTTACTGGTAAATGATAACAATACCAGCAATTGTGATATAAAATGTTTTTGCTTTATACTTTTTTTCTTATGTTATTAAGTTGAAGAATTACTTTAGTATTAGTTAGTGTTGGTTGCTCAGTCTTGTCTTTGTGACCCCATGGACTCCATCAGGCTCCTCTGTCCATGGAATTCTCCAGGTAAGAATATTGGAATGAGTAGACTTTCTTCTCCAGAGGATCTTCCCTACCCGGAGATAGAACTTGGGTCTCTTACTTTGCAAGCAAATTATTTACTGTCTCAGCCACCAGGTATTGATCTTCTTGCTAACATTTTACCATTGAATGGAAGCTGTCTATCTCACTAGTAAACTTTTTGCTGTAAAGTTAATTTAATCTTCAATGATTGCTTCCCTATCTGATATTGTTAGGTAAGAAGTTAGATGTGAGCAATGAGGGTTGGCCTAGCTGAAAAAGATTAAAGCTTGTCACTATTAATCCTACCCCAGACAAGCCACAGTATGGCTCAGGAGAGCTCAAAGATATGCTTCAAAATAAACAGAGACTCTTCCAACTCCACCTATGTGCCCTAGGCATGCAGTGAATACAGACTATCCACAGGGGCTTCTTCAATTCCTAGACACTTGCCTTTGATGCACAGGTGCATCCTTGAGTGACCTTAGGCAGCTGGAGCCTATTAAGTGTTAATAAATATTCTATACATACATACACCTGATTATAATAGACTGCATTATAGAAAAGGCATGTGCAATACAGCATATTGTTATGTAACTTACAACTGTCAACTAAAACTGACAGTCCATGCCAACCTAGAATATGCAAAAGCCTGTCTTGAAAACCCTTCTTATCTCATCTGCCCATCACCAGGGCCTCCCTTGGCCTGGACCACCTCTCCCTTGAGGTGTTATTTTGGCTTCTTTCCTTAATAAACTTGCTTTATTTTTTTTAATTTATTTTTTTTTATTTTACTTTACAATACTGTATTGGTTTTGCCATACATTGACATGAATCAATGACAGGTGTACATGAGTTCCCAATCCTGAACCCCTCTCCCACCTCTCTCCCCATATCATCTCTCTGGGTCTTGTTTTAGTTATGAGTAAGGCCTCAGATTCTTCTTTGTGTCCTTACTAAGAACTGAGGCCCACAAGGGAGGAACCTCTTTTACCCTCTCCAAATCTGATAACAATACCAGTAAGTAATAGATCTCAACCTGAGGATGAGAGAGTTATTTGAGTGCAAATTTTTATTGAAAATACAGCACTATGGTTCACAATATGAAACCAGGTCATATTCAGGAGTGGTGACCAATTATCCCAGATGTCTGCTTACATCTGACATGTTGTGATGCTATCCTCAGAATATTTCCTATGGGATTTCTGCAGTATCTAATATCTGTAAGAGAAGAACTTGCTACTGCTGTATTGCTTGGTAAAAAAAGGTATCATTATATTTTCTTCAGTCCTATCTTTCAGAAAATTAGTCCTATTCTTGGGGAGAATGGTAAAAGAAGGATCTGAGTTGTTGATTTACTTATAGCTGTCAAGGATACTAGACAACTGGGATTCCAGCTCTTTAAATGTATGCTGAAAATCTGCTCAATATGTCATTATTAATAATATGCATACTATATTGGATTTAAAAATATCAGCGTTACTATAAGTCAAGGAGAAATCATGTTAAGCTTAAATGGAAGAATGTTTTTATATCACTTTTATAGGTAGATAAATTGATAAAAAAATATACAACAATAATTCTAAGATTCTCATCTTTCTCATATTAGACACCAAGTTCTGTGAATTTTGCTTATAAATACACATCTTCCAGTCATAAAAGTTGATTTACTCTAAATTTTCATCCTCACTTTCACCATGTTTTTGTGCATATTGTAAAGAGAAGTTACTTGTACTACATAGCAAACGATTACATTCAAACACATCATTTATCTTAGACCTGTGTATGAGTTGCTTTTTGGTTTGCAATGTCTTTCTCACCACTTTTGCATGGAATTCTTGGTGACACTTCAAGAATCAGCTTGTGTTTCACTCTTCTTAGTCTCATATTTATCCTCTACCTTGTCCTCCATGGCACAAAAATAATTTCAACATAAATCAAGTATGCCTTTCCATGGAATTTTGGATTCTGTTGTCAGATTGTGGGATTGTACTTAGTTCTTATTTCCTACTATTACTAATGGGGATAAATGTATCATGTGATTAAATTAGGTAATGATTATAATAGCCTTAGGAACAAAAGATTCTATGTCTATTGTATGTCTATTTAATTTATTGTAATATGATTGTTGATTTTTCTTATCTTTCATTTCTGAGGTATTATAAACTCATTAAGGAAGATTCTGACTTTTACATAACTTGTTAGGGACAAGTCAGTTCAGTTCTCTCAGTCGTGTCTGACTGTTTGTGACCCGATGGGCTACAGGGCGCCAGGTTTCCCTGTCCGTCACCAACTCCCAGAGCTTGTTCAAACTCATGTCTATTGAGCTGGTGATACCATCCAACCATCTCATCCTCTGTCACCCCCTTCTCCTGCCTTCAGTCTTTCCCAGCACCAAAGTCTTTTCATCGCATTAGGTGGTCAAAGTATTAGAACTCAGCATCAGTCCTTTCAATGAATGCTTTAGTCACTAAGTTGTGTCCGACACTTATAACCCCATGGATTATAGCCTGTCAGGCTCCTCTGTCCATGGGATTCTCCAGGCAAGAATACTGGAGTGGGTTTCCATTGTCAATGAATATTCAGGAATAATTTCCTTTAGGGTCAACTGGTTTGATCTCCTTGTACTCCAAGGGACTCTCAGAAGTCTTCTACAATACCACTGTTCAAAAGCATCAGTTCTTTGGCACTTAGTTTTTTTTTTTTTATGATCCAACTCTCATATCCATACATGACTATTGGAAAAAATCATAGCTTACAGACAGGTCAGTTTTCATGTAATCTAAACATAAAGTGATGCCTAATGCTAAAAATTGTGTTTATTAATTTTTATAATAAACAGACTCTACTTAATCAGGTGGTATTGAAGGCTAATATAATGTATGCTAATATTTTTGCAAACTACAATATTCTATATAAATGAATAGGTGCATACATATATAAAACACCAAAATTCACCTTGCAATATTCCTCTCTAATCCCTAAAAAGAAGGAAAAAAAGGGATATTTTTCTTTCTTCATGAATATTGTATGAATAATACTGTCAAATTTAAGGTAAATTATGAAAAAATTCAGAATAAATTCTCTGGTGAAAATATACAAAAGTCACCATATGTTTTCTTGTTTTTACCTTTCATTATTCATGAGTCCAGAGGCAGTTGTTACAGACAAAAACTCTATGTGAAACTGGACATCTTATTTATTTTCAATAAGGAAAATGGTTGATGCCTCACATTAACAGCTTTTAGT
>SJYC01011822.1:0-11682 GCA_006408675.1 Madoqua kirkii | reverse complement strand
CATATTTTCACTATCAGTTTCTCTCTAAACAAGTCAGATTATATATTATATATTTTAGTAATGGTTACTTACATAGATGATATCTTTATTTTTATGATATGAGCTCTGTAGATGTTTTATGTGATCCTAAAAAAATATTATTAGATACCAGAAGGACTGAAATAAGATACTGATGAGTAGTTCTCATGAGAACACCATAAATAATGTTATTCTATGTTGACTCCCATCAGAAAAATCTAAGTACAACAAATCTCTGACTAAAAGCTCAGGCCATTTCTGGAATAGAGAAATGTGCCAACTTAAAAGACTTAAAATATCCTAAATAAAACTTTAATTCCTCAGGCTTTTCCCATTACTCCTTGTAATTTACAGACCTGAGCTTTCTAACTGATATAATAATGGTTAGAGGTATGTAGTTCAGAACTGAGTTGGCATAGGTTTAATATGTGGACATAATGTGTTTTTTTCCCCTAGCTAAAATATGTCTTATTTCTTGTAAAAACAGCTGCTAAAAGATATGTTGCTCTTAAGTCCAGACCTGTAAATTCAAACAAATGCATATGGAGAAAAGTTATATTTAAAAAGAGGGGGGAAAGTTGGGTGGACATTGTTTATAAATGTGAAGTTCATTTTGACATATGCGTTTCCACTAGTCAGTAATTACCTCCAGATATTTTTTTTTAGAAAAACACTGCTACACAATGAATAGAATGAACTGTAGAATTAACTAATTTTAAAACATTCTTCTCTTCTAGTTCTTCTCTTTTCTAAAAGCCTTCTGCTTTTTTAATAAGCCCTAACAGATGTAAAGTTGCAAAAAAAAATGTTCTTCAAATAGATTTTTGTAAAATTCAGTGACTGAAACAGTAATTCATCTACATAGAGAAACTTTTTTATTAGTTGGGATTTAAAATGTGTTTTTCTCAGCATGTCCCTTAAGATCTGCTGCTAGGACCAGGTGTCAGAAAGACTTCTGCAAAGTCAGAAAACATAGGTTAAGAAGCAGAACTTTTTGAAATAGGAGACAATCACAAGTACAGAATCATCAAGACAAAGAAGGGAGCAGTGTGCCAAGGCCACATTCCCAGCTACAGCTGGCCATGGAAAAAAACCCATGTCACTCTGTGAGTCTAATTTTTAGAGTTTGGAAAAAAGAAAAAAATAGCCTATGTGGCTGCTCAGTGCCATTTAGTGTGGATTTCTCGCTATTTACAGGAGTTGCCTGGGAACACCAGCTATAGTACATCTGAAGAACTAGATCTGAGTTGCCCAGGGAATGTCTCAGCCCGTCCATTTTAGCATCCCTGTATAAATAAGCATAGCTGGGAAATGTTGTGTTGTCCAGACCACCCAGGGTCATTCTTAGGCAGTTCTACTCCTAGCATAATCAACATTTTTCCTTGCTTAACTAATTAATGCAATGACTATTTAGCACATTGGGGCTTCCAGGGTCATTCTCTATGACTATAAGTTTTGGTTAAGAAATTATGATTAGTAAGAGGCATCATTGCAATTTTATACACACTACGACCTCTGTTTCAGAAGTTAGCATTTCATTTGATGCTCAGAGAGCCAGTGATGCTTGCAACACTTTTAGATAGCTTATCCTTCTCCTTTTACATTTAGCTTAGGCTCTTGCTCTGCTTGTTTTGTTCACTGGAGAGGGGGGTCTATTGGCTCACCATGTACTATCTGGGTTACACAGGACCTGAAACAGAACAAAACAAACAAATAAGATTGCTTTTCTGTCTGGTCATATTAACTATGCTATAGCTTCCTGAAACCCATCTGCCCATAAATCTACTAGTGATCCAAGACAGGAGTGGGTCAACAACTCCTCGGCCTTTCCAGAATCTCCTCTTCTCTCTCCTCTTTTATTAAGAAACACCTAAGCACTATATATATTTTTTTCTTCTCTCCCAAATCTTCCCCAATGCATTTTATATGCTCGTAAGTATTGAATTTCCCCAGCGACTTTTATGAAACGCTGACATGTCACATGCACTTAGCGTTAGTCAGTCAGTCATGTCCAAGACTTTGTGGCCAGTGGACTGTCACTCACCAGGTGCCTCAGTCCATGAAAATCTCCATCCCCTTACTCAGGAGATTTTTTTGACCCAGGGATTAAACTCAGTTCTCCAAGTTATAGTCAGATTCTTTACTGTCTGAACCACCAGGGAAGCACTTAATTCAGTTCAGTTCAGGCACTCAATGGTGTCCGACTCTTTGCAACCCCATGGACTGCAGCATGCCAGACCCCTCTGTCCATCATCAACTCCCTGGAGCTTACTCAAACTCATGTCCATTGAGTTGGTGATGACATCCAACCATCTCATCCTCATTGCATGTGGTATCTTAGTTCCCCAAACTGAGATAAAACCTGTGCCCTGCAGTGGAAACTCAGAATCCTAACTACTGGATCTCCAGGGAAATCCCTCATCTGACTTGTTTTAAATAAGCTTTATTTGTGGTAAACAGTAAGTATAAATTAATGAAACAGTGTTTGTTTCTTTTAGAGTACTTTGTTAACTTAGATATAATATATTTATACTACTAAGTATCAATATACCTAAATAATGAAGCCTAGTTAGAAAATGAACATTTATCAGTAATTTCAAGTCCTACAAAAACACCATTAGTTTTGAATCTGGATGTCTGTTCTCGTATAATTTGATTTCATGTTATTTTGTTTCATAGTTTATTGCTTTTTAAATATAAATTATGCTTTCAGATATAATTTTGAGCATCCTTTTTACACTTATTTCAAGGCTGAAATATTAATATTCTTTAAAGATTAATTTTATCAGAAATACATTTTTAACTGTCAACTTTATTAGCATTTTTAGAATTGTATTTTTTTGTTTTAACTTTTACTGAGAGGTCATTTTCAGCAAGAGATTTTGAGTTTTTCTATTTTTTCTTCTGTTTAGCGTTTTTAAATTATTTACTTCATGAAAAATATAGCCTTAAGATATGCTTGAGTGTGTGAGGTCTCAGTCATTCAGTCATGTCCGGCTCTTTGCACCCCATGGACTGAAGCCTGCCAAAATTCCAATTCTGTCAATGGAATTTTTCAAGTAAGAATACCAGAATGGGTCCTACTCCAGGGCATCTTCCCAATTCAAGGAGTTATGTTGAATTTAATGTATTTGTGTTCTTAGTCCTTTTTTTTTTTAAGGTCATTTTCAGCAAGAGATTTTGAGTTTTTCTATTTTTTCTTCTGTTTAGCGTTTTTAAATTATTTACTTCATGAAAAATATAGCCTTAAGATATGCTTGAGTGTGTGAGGTCTCAGTCATTCAGTCATGTCCGGCTCTTTGCACCCCATGGACTGAAGCCTGCCAAAATTCCAATTCTGTCAATGGAATTTTTCAAGTAAGAATACCAGAATGGGTCCTACTCCAGGGCATCTTCCCAATTCAAGGAGTTATGTTGAATTTAATGTTGAATTTAATTTGTGTTCTTAGTCCTTTTTTTTTTCTTCTTCTTTTATTCACTGATAGAAGTGGAAACACTGACTTCAATCATTGAGCTAAACTCAGGTTGCCATAATCATACCAGTAAGTTAGAGCACCAACCACGGTGGAGCAATACTCATGCGACAGACAAAGTCCCTGTTCTCAGTATTTATCTCATATATGAAGACTCTTGAGAGTCCCTTGGCCTGCAAGGAGATCCAACCAGTCCATTCTGAAGGAGATCAGCCCTGGGATTTCTTTGGAAGGAATGATGCTGAAGCTGAAACTCCAGTACTTTGGCTACCTCATGAGAAGAGTTGACTTATTGGAATAGACTCTGATGCTGGGAGGGATTGGGGCCAGGAGGAGAAGGGGACAACAGAGGATGAGGTGGCTGGATGGCATCACTGACTCAATGGAAGTGAGTCTGGGTGAACTCCAGGAGCTGGTGATGGACAAGGAGGCCTGGTATGCTGCGATTCATGGGGTCACAAAGAGTCAGACTTGACTGAGTGACTGAACTGAACTGAACTGATGAACTCAATTATCTTTCTTAGTTTTCTTCATATTTATAGCTGTTCTGAGTTTGAAACAAAGAGCAACATTAAAGCTGGAAATAACTTGCTGTATTGTCCCTGTTGTTTGGCTGAGTTTCAATATTGCTTTAGAATGAGATGGAAAAAGTAATTTTCAGTAAACAATTATTGGAAAACAGTTCAATATATCATAACAATATAATAGGTAACTGAAGACAGTATACAAAAGGACATTCTATGTCATACTGCCTTCAAATTTATGATTTCAAGGAACCACTGAGAATTTTTATCTAGCATTGATAACATTTTAATCTATGATAATTTTATTATTTAGATTAGAAAATTTTATATTGTCTAGGTTTGTGGATAACTTTCTCAATAATATAGTTTGTGTGGTCCTGTATACTAGTATACATATTACAGCAACAAATTTTTTAGTTTGAACTATTTCTGTTACATATACATTATTTATTTTTTCTTCCTTGGGAAAGATATGGTAAGTGACATAAAAATAAATTTACTTTACTTTACAAAATGATTCATTAGTTCAGTTCAGTCACTCAGTCATGTCTGACTCTTTGCCACCCCATGAACCTCAGCACGGCAGGCCTCCCTGTCCATCACCAGCTCCCGGAGTTTACCCAAATCCATGTCCATTGAGTTGATGATGCCATCCAATCATCTCATCCTCTGCCATCATCTTCTCCTCCTGCTCTCAGTCTTCCCTAGCATCAGGGTCTTTTCAACTGAGTCAGCTCTTTACATCAGGTGGCCAAAGAAATGGAGTCTCAGCTTCAACATCAGTCCTTCCAATAAACACCCAGGACTGATCTCCTTTAGGATGGACTACTTGGATCTCCTTGCAGCTCAAGGGAATCTCAAGATGCTTCTTCAACAACACAGTTCAAAAGCATCAGTTCTTTGGTGCTCAGCTTTCTTTATAGTCCAACTCTCATATCCATACATGACCATTGGAAAAACCATAGCCTTGACTAGATAGGCTTTTGTTGGCAAAGTAATGTCTCTGCTTTTTAATATGATGTCTAGGTTGGTCATAGCTTTTCTTCTAAGGAGTAAGTATCTTTTAATTTCATGGCTGCAGTCACCATCTGCAGTGATTTTGGAGCCCAAGAAAATAAAGTCTAATACTGTTTCCACTGTTTGCCCATCTATCTGCCATGAAGTGATGGGATTGGATGCCATAATCTTAGTTTTCTGAATGTTGAGCTTTAAGCCAACTTTTTCACTCTCCTCTTTCACTTTCATCAAGATGCTGTTTAGTGCTTCTTCACTTTCTGCCATAAGGGTGATGTCATCTGCATATCTGAGGTTATTCATATTTCTCCTGGCAATCTTGATTCCAGTTTGTGCTTCTTCCAGCCCAGCATTTCTCATGATGTACTCTGCATAGAAATTAAATAAGCAAAGTGACAATACACAGCCTTGGATTACTCCTTTTCCTATTTGGAACCAGTCTGTTGTTCCACGTCCAGTTCTAACTGTTGCTTCTGGACCTGCATATAGGTTTCTCTTAAGGCAGGTTAGGCGGCGTGGTATTCCTGTCCCTTTCAGAATTTTCCACATTTTATTTTGATCCACAGTCAAAGGCTTTGGCATAGTCAATAAAACAGAAATAGATGTTTTTCTGGAACTCTCTTGGTTTTACGATGTTCCATTGGATGTTGGTAATTTGATCTCTGGTTCCTCTGCCTTTTCTAAAGAAACACAAAATTGGTGTCTCTCACTTTGGCATATACAGACACCACTGGAGATTGAAATGCTGTGAGATACTAATATTCTTGGGGATGACTGCTTATGCTTTTAGCTATCATTAGTGTTCATGTGATAAGTGTATTCAATTATTCATGAAACAAGGAACATACTTATGACATTTTAAATTAAATGTCACAGCAAGTTAGAATGCATTATTGAGACAATAAAAATAATTAAACTGATAAAATTCTTTGACATTAAGCATTGTAGATAAGCTAAAAAACTTCTACAGTAACAATTAAAGCTTATATTCAAATTTAAGAAATGTTATAATTTTAACCTTTTATTTCTTACATAGTACAATACCCTATAATTGGATTACTTCCATCAGATAATTCAGTTTTAAGAAAACATAATTTAGTAACAGTCGAATATATAATAGCTGCTTCTACGTACTATTTTGCTTGAGTGTGTGCGCAGTTTTGTTTGATTCTTTGTTACACCAAGGACTCCAATCTGCCAGACTCCTCTGTCCAAGGACGTTTCCAGCAAGAAAACTGGAGTACATTGACATTTCCCCCTCCAGGGGATCTTCCTGAACCAGGAATGGAACCCAAGTCTCCTGTCTCTTGCTTTGGCAGACAGATTCTTTTTCACTGACCCACCTGGGAAGCCAAATGTCCTATTTTAGTAAGGCATTTAAAAGTCTCTGGAAGTAAAACCTACTTTATCAAAATGATAGCTTGATGGTACATAAATTTCTTTACTCTTTGTTTGCAATGTCAGTTATGCTGACCCTGCTATTATCATAATTTTTCATTACTTATAACAGTGCTGGTCTATGCAAAACAAATTACATGCCCTCATTATCCTAAACTAATGTCAGCCGTGAAGTCTCTTGAATAACAACTTTTAACCTTTGTTAGGGAAATCAAGTGGGATAGCAATGAAGAGGCGACTTACCAAGTAATAAATAATAACCTGTTTTATTTTGGTTGGACTATGCTATTTCAAAAAGGAAAGGTTTAAAAACACCCCATAAAATGGTTATTTTCTGCGTTATATAGATGTTCTTAAATAAAGGTTTTAGTAGGCGGCGTGGTATTCCTGTCCCTTTCAGAATTTTCCACATTTTATTTTGATCCACAGTCAAAGGCTTTGGCATAGTCAATAAAACAGAAATAGATGTTTTTCTGGAACTCTCTTGGTTTTACGATGTTCCATTGGATGTTGGTAATTTGATCTCTGGTTCCTCTGCCTTTTCTAAAGAAACACAAAATTGGTGTCTCTCACTTTGGCATATACAGACACCACTGGAGATTGAAATGCTGTGAGATACTAATATTCTTGGGGATGACTGCTTATGCTTTTAGCTATCATTAGTGTTCATGTGATAAGTGTATTCAATTATTCATGAAACAAGGAACATACTTATGACATTTTAAATTAAATGTCACAGCAAGTTAGAATGCATTATTGAGACAATAAAAATAATTAAACTGATAAAATTATTTGACATTAAGCATTGTAGATAAGCTAAAAAACTTCTACAGTAACAATTAAAGCTTATATTCAAATTTAAGAAATGTTATAATTTTAACCTTTTATTTCTTACATAGTACAATACCCTATAATTGGATTACTTCCATCAGATAATTCAGTTTTAAGAAAACATAATTTAGTAACAGTCGAATATATAATAGCTGCTTCTACGTACTATTTTGCTTGAGTGTGTGCTCAGTTTTGTTTGATTCTTTGTTACACCAAGGACTCCAATCTGCCAGACTCCTCTGTCCAAGGAAGTTTCCAGCAAGAAAACTGGAGTACATTGACATTTCCCCCTCCAGGGGATCTTCCTGAACCAGGAATGGAACCCAAGTCTCCTGTCTCTTGCTTTGGCAGACAGATTCTTTTTCACTGACCAACCTGGGAAGCCAAATGTCCTATTTTAGTAAGGCATTTAAAAGTCTCTGGAAGTAAAACCTACTTTATCAAAATGATAGCTTGATGGTACATAAATTTCTTTACTCTTTGTTTGCAATGTCAGTTATGCTGACCCTGCTATTATCATAATTTTTCATTACTTATAACAGTGCTGGTCTATGCAAAACAAATTACATGCCCTCATTATCCTAAACTAATGTCAGCCGTGAAGTCTCTTGAATAACAACTTTTAACCTTTGTTAGGGAAATCAAGTGGGATAGCAATGAAGAGGCGACTTACCAAGTAATAAATAATAACCTGTTTTATTTTGGTTGGACTATGCTATTTCAAAAAGGAAAGGTTTAAAAACACCCCATAAAATGGTTATTTTCTGCATTATATAGATGTTCTTAAATAAAGGTTTTAGTCAGTTCTTTCATATCAGAAGATAAAGAGATATGAAATACCTTGTTTTAAAATCTTCTGCTCTTTGATACTTGCCTTACTCCCTGGTGGCTCAAGTGGTGACAACTCTGCCTGCCTTGTGGGAGACCCAGGTTCAATCCCTGGGTCAGAAAGATCCCCTGGAGAAGGAAATGGCAACCCATGGCAGTATTCTTGCCTGGAAAATCCCATGGATGGAGCAGTCTGGCAGTCTACAGTCCATGGGGTTGCAGAGTCAGACACAACTGAGTGACTTCACTTTCTTTCTTAATTCCTTCTCAGAGAATAAATGTGGTTTGCATCATTTCTCAGTCAGGACCCTCAGTGTCTATTTCATCTGAGTTTGAGTACTGATCTTTTATAACGTCTGTACAGATACAATTATTTCATAGAAAAATACACTTTTTCTTCTTTGTAGAGAATAACAAGTGATATTCTGCTCTTCTTCTTGGTCACATTCTTGTCTCATATCAGAAAGTTTTGGTTCATATTCTTATCAACAGAAGTGATATTTACTATGCTTTATCAGTTATTTTATTTTTCACTGTAAAAATGCATTTTAGTATGCTTATAAAGTTGCTTCCCTGGTGGCTTAGACGGTACAGAATCTGCCTATAATGCAGGAGACCAGGGTTTAATCCCTGGGTCGGGTCAGGAAGATACCCTGCAGAAAGAAATGCCAATCCACTCCAGTGTTCTCACCTGGAAAATTCCATGGACACAGGAGCCTGGTGGACTACAGTCTATGGGGTTGCAAAGAGTTGGACACGACTATTACTTGCTCAGATATTTTCTGTAATAAAATTTAATTCTGTATTATTTCTTTTTTATATTTTCTTTTGTGCATGGGAATAATAATTACCTTTATAGCTGTTAGATGTACCAATTATTTTAAATACAAACACATAATTTATCTTTACAACAACTCTATGAAATAAAGATCTTTTTGCTTATTTATTTGTGTTTTTTTTTAATTTATTTATTTTAATTGGAGGCTAATTAATTTACAATATTGTAGTGGTATATCTCAGGTTAGGATGATAAGGCATGAAAAGTATAACTAACCGTTCCTAGGTTAGAGACCAAGTAAATGACAAAGTAAGGATTTATACTCAAGCAATCTAATTTCAGACTTCATGTTTTTAAATGTATTTTATATCTCACATAGTATTTTTACTACTTTCTTCATTAAAATTGTATATAATATAAAATTAAAGACATAAATTTTTTCACTCTGTCCATGGGATTCTCCAGGAAGGAATACTGGAGTGGGTTGCCATTTCCTTCTCCACACACTTAATAGAGACAGGAAATAAATAAAAGGAAGAAGAGCCCAAAATTGAATTATATTTCCTCTGATAGAGTAACTAATTTTTATGTTAGTTATTCCAGTAAGAAAAGTCAGAATAAGTCCATTCTTGTTCAGTCATTTTAAGTTAAAAAGAAATGAATATCTAATGGGTCAAGTTCATTAGAAAACATACTTTAAAAATGTGTAGCATTGTGAAGTTCATGTTTCAGAAAACAGCAATAAAATTCTATGCAACATGACCAAAGAGTGGACAACTGGAAAATTTATGAGGATCAAAGGAACTCATTTTCCTCTGTTGAGAAACCCAAACTCTAGCTTTCTATTGAAAGGCTTGAATATTTTCACCATGCTAGTAAAGTAAGTAATGAAAAATCCATTCATACATATAAGATCACAGATATATAAACTTTATCATCAAATGCAAAATAGTAAAATTCCAAGAAGCACAAGCCGTGAGTCAACAATACATGTTTTCTCACATTCTCTTTAAAATATCATTATGCATTTGTTTATCCATATTTGAGAAATGACCTATCAAATAATTTCTAAATCTAATAAAAGAAAGACTAAATATATAAATGTATTAGCAGTAAAATACACACTTCTCATATTCACTCCTTGGAAAGGCTTTTTGGTTTCACTGTTTATCATATTCATAATTTTCTTATTCCTACTAAGATCTGCTTAAATCCATAATTGTCTCATTTGAGCCCAGCATGGTTACCATTTAAAAGCTTTTTTTTTTTTTAAGTGTTCATACTGCTCTAGTGCATAATAAGCTGTTTGCAATCTTGTGATAACATGATGAGACCCTTACTTGAGCCTGGAATGATTGGATCTTAGCTCAATATGAATGCTGTATTGATGCTTTGTATTTCATGCTCTGAAAAGAAGAAACAATAAATTAAAATAGCAATTAAAGGCCAATGTATCATTTCAGATTTTAAACCACAGGTGCTCTCTTTAAATAGAAAGTGATGACTGAAAATTTATTTCATGTGGAAAAATGATGAAATTAGAAAATGTCTTTCATTAAGACATTATAGTTATTATTTGGTTATATGGTTTAATCAAGTAACTTATTGGTTATTCAATAAAGTATATTTGAAATGTTAACTGTCGTTCCAGAGCATTTCAAATTAGCTTTATCATGGAATTTCAAAGTAAACATATTATTAAAACAAGTACATATAGTTAATGAACTGTAATAGTAAATAAAACAAGTCAAATATTTTGTGTTCACATGTATGATACACTGGGTCTCCTGGTGGTTCAGATGGTAAAGCATCTGCCTACAATGTAAGAGACCCAGGTTCAGTCCCTGGGTTGGGAAGATGCCCTAGAGAAGGAAATGGCAACACACTCCACTGTTCTTGGAAAATCCCATGGACAGAGGGGCTTGTCCATGTAGCCTGTAACAGGGGTTACAGTGCATGGGGTCACAAAAAGTTGGATATGCTGCTGCTGCTGCTAACACAAACACTCATATGATATACTGCTGTCATTGTATTAATCTATATATTTTTGTATATATTATTTATACTTTATATTTCAGTATAGTTGATAATGTTGCATTAGTTTTAGATGTACAGCAGAGTGATTCAGTTTTACAGATACATGTATCCATTTTTCAAATTCTTTCACATTTAGATTGTTGCATAATATTGAGCAGTTTTCCCTGTGCTATACAGTAGGTCCTTGTTGGTTATCCCTTTTAAATATAGCAGTCTTTATGTCAATCCCAAACTCACAATCTATCCCTCCCCAACTCACCCTTCTCACACTGGTAACCACAAGTTTTTTTCTCTAAGTCTGTGAGTCTATTTCCACTTTATAAATAAATACATTTCCACTTTTTTTCAGATGCCACATATAAGCAATATCATGTGATATTTGTCTTTCTCTGTCTAGCTGACTTAGTATGATCATCTCTAGGTCCATCCATGTTGCTGCAAATGGCATTATTTCATTCTTTTTAATAGTTGAGTAATATTCTATTGTATGTATGTACTACATCTTCTTCACCCATTCATCTGTTGATGGACATTTATATTGCTTCCATGTCTTGGCCATTGTAAACAGCACAGGTTTTGTGTGGTTCTGTGTATTCTTTTCTTCTGTTCAGGTACTCTTGCCCAGTCTCAGCTGGTGTTATGCAGGAACTTCTGTGTCTGAAAATGTATTCTTGATGTATCCATGGAGAGAGATATACTCTATGTCCACCTACTCCTCTTCCATATTATTCCACTCTATTAATCTATATTTTAAAGTAATTTTAATTTTTCACTAAAATTA